>JAQGDQ010001169.1:0-57696 GCA_030141605.1 Tubiluchus corallicola
ATTATCAATCAGGCCACCAGATGGCTGTACGTCCTCGAAACACTTCGAAATCTGCCATAACGGAAACGATTCTTAATGCTTCTATTGTGTCAATTGCTTCAGTTTTGTAGGGATTCATTTAATCTTCTATGTAGGATTGAATTTCATTAAAATTTGACTGATATAACTACAGTTTCGTTTGTATAAAAATGAAAACTATGATTTTGTCAATTGACACGTGCCGGTCTTTCTAGGTTGTAAACTCTTCCGGTCCTTGTGGTGCTAGTAATGTCAACAGGAGTTAAGATGTAAGAAACATTTACGAACTGTTTGCTTAGTTGACTTGTGAAATTTGTTATTGTAGGGATGCACTCTAGTATCAACCAGCTGCCAAAAGTGTGAGGCTGTTGTTAAAAAAGATACTTCTGTCGAAATCCTCGTGTGATAAATAAATGCGTTTTTTCATACGATTTGGATAAGCTGCTTTTTTTTCATTTCCGTGCAAATAGTAAATTTCTTTGGTCAGTTCAAAACTCAGCAAATGTCCAACAAGATTATCCGGCCATCAGCATCAGGGAACCGTTTCACAATAAAGCATGCAGAAAACGAAGAAATATAAGTTATTCGTGTATTTTAGATGTCCACTCGGTGTCCGGTTCCGTTGCCAGCATGCAATGGTCACCCGACGGTTGTGCACTGGCCATGTCGTGGCAAAATGGCGGCCTGTCTTTGTGGACCGTCTTTGGTTCTTTGCTTTTTTGCACACTAGGCGGTGACTATCAGTGAGTATGATGTAGTTTTCTTAATTTTCTGCTAACCTGTATGGTTTAAGTAAAAACCTTCATTGTTATTGTTGTTATATATTGTTGTTGTTGTTGTTGTTGTTGTTGTTATTGTTATTGTTATTGTTATTATTATTATTATTATTATTATTATTATTATTATTATTATTATTATTGTTATTATTATTATTATTATTATTATTATTATTATTATTATTATTATTATTATTATTATTATTATTACTGCTATTATGATGGTGATGTCACAGGCTGCAAGAGCATGCTTCTCCGACCTGTTTAAACTGATAAGTTCTCATTTTTGGTATAGTGTGGAATGTGTTCTTGTTTGTGCTACTACTACTTGATTGTACTGTGTAGTTTTTATGTTGCAATAATATTGTAAACATAAGTGACGTGTTTTTTCTAGGCTGTCAACAGTTTCGCCGTCAAAAGACCCGTTGCACATTAAATCAATGGTAGGTTTTCGTGTGGTTTTGCGTAGATGTATGTTTTGTAAAGTTATGTCATTCTTAAGTATTTGATCAAGGTATCAGGCTATGTTTATAGTTATTTTGAAAACAAATACAGGACCGTCTTAAATCATTGGCACACCTACTTTGAGAACAAATACAGGGCTGTCTTAACGCATGGGCACAGTTACTTTGAGAACAAAGCCATCTTAAAGCATGGGCACAGTTACTCTGAGAACAAAGCCATCTTAAAGCATGAGCACAGTTACTCTGAGAACAAATACATGGCCGTCTTAAAGCATGGGCACAGTTACTTTGACAACAAATACAGGGCCGCCTTAAAGCATTGGCACAGTTATTTTGAGAACAAATACAGGGCCGTCTTAAAGCATGGGCACAGTTACTTTGAGAACAAATACAGGGCCGTCTTAAAGCATGGGCACAGTTACTTTGAGAACAAATACAGGGCCGTCTTAAAGCATGGGCACAGTTACTCTGAGAACAAATACAGGGCCGTCTTAAAGCATGGGCACAGTTACTCTGAGAACAAATACAGGGCCGTCTTAAGCATGGGCACAGTTACTCTGAGAACAAATACAGGGCCGTCTTAAAGCATGGGCACAGCTACTTTGGCAACAAATACAGGGCCGTCTTAAAGCATTGGCACACCTACTTTGACAACAAATACAGGGCCGTCTTAAAGCATTGGCACACCTACTTTGAGAACAAATACTGGGCCGTCTTAAAGCATTGGCACAACTACTTTGACAACAAATACAGGGCCGCCTTAAAGCATTGGCACAGTTATTTTGAGAACAAATACAGGGCCGTCTTAAAGCATTGGCACAGCTACTTTGACAACAAATAGAGGGCCGCCTTAAAGCATTGGCACAGTTATTTTGAGAACAAATACAGGGCCGTCTTAAAGCATTGGCACAGCTACTTTGACAACAAATACAGGGCCGTCTTAAAGCATGAGTACAGTTACTCTGAGAACAAATACATGGCCGTCTTAAAGCATGGGCACAGTTGTTTCGAGAACAAATACAGGGCCGTCTTAAAGCATTGGCACAGCTACTTTGACAACTAATACAGGGCCGTCTTAAAGCATGGGCACAGTTACTTTGAGAACAAATACAGGGCCGTCTTAAAGCATGGGCACAGCTACTTTGAGAACAAATACAGGGCCGTCTTAAAGCATGGGCACAGTTACTCTGAGAACAAATACAGGGCCGTCTTAAAGCATGGGCACAGTTACTCTGAGAACAAATACAGGGCCGTCTTAAGCATGGGCACAGTTACTCTGAGAACAAATACAGGGCCGTCTTAAAGCATGGGCACAGCTACTTTGGCAACAAATACAGGGCCGTCTTAAAGCATTGGCACAGCTACTTTGAGAACAAATACTGGGCCGTCTTAAAGCATGAGCACAGTTACTCTGAGAACAAATACATGGCCGTCTTAAAGCATGGGCACCGCTACTTTGACAACAAATACAGGGCCGCCTTAAAGCATTGGCACAGTTATTTTGAGAACAAATACAGGGCCGTCTTAAAGCATGGGCACAGTTACTTTGAGAACAAATACAGGGCCGTCTTAAAGCATGGGCACAGCTACTTTGAGAACAAATACAGGGCCGTCTTAAAGCATGGGCAGATGTACACTGAGAACAAATACAGGGCCATCTTAAAGCATGGGCACAGTTACTTTGAGTACAAATACAGGGCCGCTGTCTTAAAGCATGGGCACAGTTACTCTGAGAAAAAATACAGGGGCATCTTAAAGCATGGGCACAGTTATTTTGAGAACAAATACAGGGCCGTCTTAAAGCATTGGCACACCTACTTTGACAATAAATACAGGACCGTCTTAAAGCATGGGCACAGCTACTTTGACAACAAATACAGGGCCGTCTTAAAGCATTGGCACACCTACTTTGAGAACAAATACAGGGCCGTCTTAAAGCATTGGCACACCTACTTTGACAACAAATACAGGGCCGTCTTAAAGCATTGGCACACCTACTTTGACAATAAATACAGGGCCGTCTTAAAGCATGGGCACAGCTACTTTGAGAACAAATACAGGGCCGTCTTAAAGCATTGGCACACCTACTTTGAGAACAAAGACAGGGCCGTCTTAAAGCATGGGCACAGCTACTTTGAGTGCAAATACAAGGCTGTCCTAAAGCATTGGCACACCTACTTTGAGAACAAATACAAGGCTGTCCTGAAGCATAGGCACACCTACTTTGAGAACAAATACAAGGCTGTCCTAAAGCATTGGCACACCTACTTTGAGAACAAATACAAGACTGTCCTAAAGCATGGGCACACGGGACAGTTTCCCGGGGATCCATGCTAACCTTGTTGCGACGTGCTGTTATTAAATAAATACTATACTATACCAAACTATAAGTATTTAATCGTTATTTCATACTGTGCCATACCCATCTGTATGGCTTACTAGTTGAGCAGTGTATACGTATTGTTTCACACAAGGGCACTGTTTTGCCTGGGGCCTATAATGCTGCTAAGATGGCTCAGCGCAAATACTGCTGGCATTAAAGCAGAGCCTGAGGTACTTACTGTGCCGTAGGTTTTATAGAACGTTTTGTTCTTGTAAGTTACAGATTTTATATTTCTAGTTTGTGTAAGACCAATATGAGTACGCCAGTGTGAAACTACTGCGGTAATAGGGATAATACAGATCGTTGTCGTTATCGTTACTGTTTGATATTACTTCAAACTGTTCTTAACTTAATGGTCTTCCATCACAAAAGATTTGCGAGCTGATTTTAATTCATTGCATTTACGTTTTATAGAAACACGGCTTCTTTCACTTCCGCGCAGCATCAGTATAATTACTCTCTAACGAACTGCATTGCTGCAGCAAAAATATTCAGCAACTTATATGATTCCCAAAAGAATGTCCGTGTTAATAAGTCACACTCGTATGAAGGTGGTTGGCACTGATTAGCAGCCACCATGCTTTATTGGGTTTTGAGGCTTAACTGGATTATTTGCATGTTGCGCTGCTACATTCCAACTGCAAAGTAATCAGGCCACATCTTTACCAAGCAGTCGCTCGTTTCAAAGTGTCGCTTTCTTTTTTCTGATTATTGCGGATTCACCAAATTTTTCTTACCCAGGAATGGGGCATGGAGGGATATCATCTATGGTTAGCATGTGAGCCGTCTGATCAAGATTCCAAAGGAAGCCTTCTGCAAATGAATTTTGTAAAAAGTACTTTAACAGTGAACCCTTGCATGGTGAGTAGTTTAAAGGAAATACGAAACAAATTTTACACTGCAGTTAAAAATGATTTCTAATCTGAAATGTCTTTGCTAAACCAAGGTGTATTATTACAAATTATTACATAGAGCATAGCAAAACGTATGTAAAAATGAAGAATTTTTTAAGACTTGATTAGCATTGTACTATTAAGTCTCAAAAAACTCTTCTCTTCTTGAGAAAAATAAAGAATTTTTTGAGATTTAATTGGCATTTGGCCTACTAACTCAAAAAATTCTCTGCCCAAGAATATTTTTTTTGAGACTTAATGGGTATCTCGACTATTAAGTCTCAAAAAATTCTTCTCTTCTTAAGAAAAATAAAGAATTTTTTGAGACTTAATGGGCATTTGGACTACTAAGTCTCAAAAAATGTTTCCCTGCCTGAGAAAAATGAGGATTTTTTGAGACTTAATGGGCGTTTTGACTATTAAGTCTCTAAAAGTTCTTCCCTGCCTGAAAAAAATAAGGAATTTTTTAAGACTTTATGGCATTTTGATTCCTTTAGAATTTTTGTAATCAAGCTTGCTGGTTCAAATCCAGGCATGCTTCTTTCCCTTTGGTTGGAAAACCTTAATTATCGGTACATTGCATTATTAAGTAAACTTTATTGATTTATTGATTTTTTTCTAGAGCAACCACGAGCACTTATTTCTACAAGGTGAGGAGAAACTATTAATCAATACAGGAGACACTATCATGAAATCAAGCATCTACTCAACGCGCACACGCCATCTTACACCGCCGCCTAGTGGCAGCGATACGTTACTAGTTGGTAACAAGCAGTGGCACGTCATACAGCTACCGATGACGTATCTAGGAAACAATTGGCCCATTCGCGTGAGTGTGTATCCGTAATAATAATAACTGCAAAAAAACCTTGAAATTTGTAAGAAAAAATTTCATTTCTTAAATATCTTTATTGGTAATTTTGCTGTTTTTAATGCATTCACTGAATGATAATGGTGCTTTCACACTGGTATCATAAGCTTGTTGTGTAGATTGATCATGTTTTAGTATCATCATCACCTAGAAACGACCGTCAAAGTTACCTGCAAAACTCGAATAGAATATTAAATGTTGTTGGAGTCATCTTTAGTGTAATTTTTCTTGATCGTATAGTGCAGTGGCGGTTCGTGCATAGTCACTGCGGAACTACAGCACCACCTATTTTCACTTGATATGATCGATAAAATTCAATATAATGAGTCTTTTTTCTTTAATTATTTCTTTATAATTGCACATTATATAATACTTAAGCTTAATGTCTGTAGCGATATCCTAATTCATTGAAAAATTATAAAAACCCTTGTAGCGTTTTGCTGTTGTGCGCATGTCCGAGGTGAGATGCTGCACGCTAAGTAGAGAAAGCACTGTCGCTCATGCAGTGCCGACCCTGTTCTACAAGCGTAAGGTTGGGTTTGTTTTTGACTAAACTTTTGTATGTTAGTTTCATTTTAACTACGAACCGCCACTTGTGTAAGTTTGAAGTTAACAGTCTTGAGAGCAACAGCTTTCATTTATTCCAACCATTTGGGTAAAGTACACCATTTGTTTTTATAGTCCAAAAGGAAGTACAATAATAATAATAAAATAGCTACTCTTGCTGTCTCCTCTTTGAGTAAGTGTATTCTTCTCTCTAACTCCCTCCTCTTTTTATGTCAGCTTCTAGAGTTCGCTAAGGAAATGCAAAAATACTAGGCGAATGATTTCTCTAGTTGTGACGTGTCGCGCCAACCCGGTACAAACTTTGCAGAAATAAGGAATAATCAATAACTGTGTACCGTATACTTGCAAAGTTTGCAGGATGGGCAGACATTGATACCACAATGGTTCATCTATTTCTCCTTGGTATTTTCAATCACTGTGAGTTAAAAAGAGTCGGGATAGAGATGTTGTGTCAGATTAAGTGTATGTAGTGATGGTAGATTAATCAATGCAATTAATAGATTAATCGTGAATATAGTTCTTTATAAATTGTTTTATTTGATGATTGAACAGCAATTCAATTAATCCGACATTAATCGAAAGCAAATTATATGTTAGAAATTTTTCAAATTCGTTTTCACGCGTGCAGTGATGCAGTCGTAGAGTAGTTAACGAAAAAGTGGTGCTTGTCTATAAAAGTGGTTTGCGAGTACGAAAATGGCAGACAACAACGAAAGCTGCGAAGAAGTTAAGGGCTTCGAGTCACTGCAGTCATTGAAAAATCATCACAAAAATTGAATCATGATATCGTATTACAAGAACAAGGTTATACTTGAATTGCCAAATTTCAAAATCGTCCATCACCAAGTGTTTGTGTTCTGTTGACGAATCGGTGTCTTTTAGCTGATTGAATGATTTCGATTTCTGACATCTATTTATTGTTTACCGTTCTTATTTTTTAGTATGCGGCGGTGGACACTAACGGTCAGTGCATTGCTGTAGCTGGACGCAGTGGATTTGCACATTATTCGTTTAGTAACAGGAAGTGGAAGCTGTTTGGTAACGTAACGCAGGTCTGCATCATTTTTAAGCCTGATTTTTTTTGTTCTGGGACTTACTGTCAAATTTCTGTCTTCGTTAGTTATGCGTGATTAGTTATTGCTCTCTTCAATAGCTTAAAATCACGAGGAGTTAAATTCGTTGCCAAAAGATACCTTTGAAGGTAGCTTATTTTCTGCTTCCAAAAAATACACAAAAATCTTACTAAATGGATATACCTGTCGTACATAACTTGTAAGACTAATAAGCAGACTAGCAAGTTTTTTTCTTTTCTTTTTTTCTCCTCATCTCCTAAGTAATTGTTGCTCTTTCTCATACTTACTTTTTTGTCATAATTTTTTCTATATTACACTTTTTCATGCTTATTTTTTCTTTCCATACTCTCAGTTTTTAACTTTACTCACTAGCCTTGGTCAAATTCCCCTGTTAATAAGACCCCATTTGAAACTACTACATCCTAATAATCCTAATTACTGAATAATTGTATTGTTTTGTTTAGATTTAGGTATCTAACTTTATTATTTTTCGTTTTCAGTTCTTTTTGGATAATTTGTATCATTTATACTGTTATTATTTTTTTGTTTTTTTTTGTTTTTGTTATCTGCAGCATCACCATTAATTTTTAATATACTAATCTATTTCTAAGAAAAGGCAGGAGGCTAGATGACCCTATGGTCTTTCCCTGTCCTACTCCATGATTATAATTACTTAATATTTAAAAAACTTTTGGTGTTAAACTAATTGGAGGAAATAAATGTTTTATGTCTATGTCTGTGTCCATGTGATTGAAGCTGGGCGACCACAGACAAGTTAATGTAACAAAAGTGTTTCACAAAGAACTGATTCAGAACGAACTATCTGTTAAAAGAAATAAAATTAATTATTTTTTCTTACGTGAAAGAAGTTATCGCATCAAACAACAAACTTCACAAAAGGTCACAAGGTGGCAGATAGGAGTGAACAATTGATGATACTCCTACAGGGATGAACAGTTACCGTATTTATTCTAGTATCACGCGCACATGTGTATAACGCGCACCCCTAATTTTCGATTAAAAATCGGTATAAAATTTTGTTTCACTTTTTCTCGGCTAAGACCAAGCATTGTAAGTGATAAACGTTGTTGAACACGCGTGGCCATGATAAAAATCATTTATTGACAACGTAAAGTAAACTATTTTAATTGGGCAAAACATGCAATGCTTAACTCGTGTTGTAGTGTGGGCGAGGCACCATCTAAACAAACCCTCTACATGTTGCACCATCTGACAAAATCTGCTAATGAGTCGTTGCACAAATAATATATTGAGACATCTAAGCGTGTCACCCCAGCCCTCGTTTACAACGTGCACCCAAACTTTGAGTTCCTTTTTAGGTAGAAAATTTTGTGCATTATACTCGAATAAATACGGTAAATACACATAATAATTTAAGCATTACAAAGATTGTCCTAGTTCTAATGTGAATATTTTATGCCCGGTACTATCTTATTCTGTACCATAAATTGCTGTAAATCTGTCATTCTATTGAAGCGTTCTCTCAATGATTTTCTTTCAGGAAAAGGACTTAGTGGTTACAGGCGGATTAACATGGTGGAAGGATAACATTGTGATGGGGTGCTATAACCTAAGTGAAAGCAGAGACGAGGTATGTGTTAAGTAGTCCATTCAGCAGAAACTGCAAAGCAATCTAATTATTTTGTCTTTCGATTTTTGTAGGAGGCTTTTAAGCAGAACCTGTCATTTTTTCGTTTTGATACGTTTGAGGAAAAAATGAAACTACGTCGTTAGAAATGGCTCCACGATGGAATTTTCCAGTTTTTTTTGATATACTGTACTGTTACATGTTAATTTGTGTTGTGCTTTGTCTAACTGTAGCATCTTTGTTACATTTTCACAAGGATGTACCTGCATTACCATTCTTGCTCATTTAGGATTTTCAACCATTGCTGCAAAGGGTTGGAAAAGCTAACAATCAAAATTAGAGTTTGCACAAATTTAAATTCGTTTAAAACGAAACGAAAAACTCGTCTTTTTGAGCTGTATTTTGATGTATAAATAGTTGTTGTTTCGTAGGTTTTTGTGATTTATATGCTTGTCTAATAAGCCTTTTCACAGTTACAGCGATTGATGATGATCGTGAAAAGGTCAAAGGTTACGTGTACCAGACAACACATTTGTGCACACTTGACAACCCATCCTGTCATGATAGTAACAGTTTTAGCAGCTAGCTAGAGTCTTACCTAGTTCACTTTTTCTTGTTTGTAAGAAAGATTCTGCTAGTAAATCAGTCTACACATAGACAAATGTATAATTATGTATAGTCCACGTAAAACAACTGAACTACTGAACTGATACTTTGCATTACCCACATGTCACGTGATGATTGTAGTTAAGATGCATTGCTGTGGTACGTTTAACCTTTGACCTACTGCAACTACGCGTGTGAACAACGAAACAGTGAAAAGGCTCATTGTATTATACTTTTTTAATATTTTATCTATTTTTAATTGTAGTGTCTTTGAAAAAAATTTATATTGAAAAAACTCTTATAATTAAATACATTATTCATTATCATTATCCTTATTTTTATCGTCGCCATCATCATCATCTTTTTAGTGTTTCCAACTAAAGTCATAAGTTTTCTTTTGTTTTTCTCTACTATAGCTGGTTCATAATCATCATCATCATCACCATCATCGGCATCATCATCGTCATCATCATCATCATCATCATTGTTATTATTACCAAGATCTGTACTGTAGCCATACTTGCTTATGTTTAAATTTTGAAGAATTTCAGCATACTTTACCAGTTTGTTTAACTGGTGATTAACTTTGAGATGTTTGTGCCATGCAAATATTGAAATAGATGGACCGTTAGTTACGTATTAAATCTTATTATTCAATCAAAACGTCAACATTATGTGCGTTTATTTCAGATTCGAGTTTATCCGCGGCGAGTCAACCTTGACAATTCATTTGCGTACGTCAGCAAAGTCCTGGCACAAGTTTTGCTCATTAACCTGTATAGAGATGTATTGATAGTATTCTGCGCAGACTCTCATATCATGCTGTACTCATTATTGGAGGTGCACAATAAATCAGGTAAGATTTCATACCTGTATAGAGATGTATTGATAGTATTCTGCGCTGACTCTCATATCATACTCTACTCATTATTGGAGGTGCACAATAAATCAGGTAACATTTCATACCTGTATAGAGATGTATTGATAGTATTCTGCGCTGACTCTCATATAATGCTCTACTCAAGATTGGAGGTGCATAATAAATCAGGTAACATTTCATACCTGTATAGAAATGTATTGATAGTATTCTGCACTGACTCTCATATAATGCTCTACTCATTATTGGAGGTGCACAATAAATCAGGTAACATTTCATACCTGTATAGAGATGCATTGATAGTATTCTGCGCTGACTCTCATATAATGCTCTACTCATTATTGGAGGTGCACAATAAATCAGGTAACATTTCATACCTTTATAGAGATGTATTGATAGTATTCTGCGCTGACTCTCATATAATGCTCTACTCATTATTGGAGGTGCACAATAAATCAGGTAAGATTTCATACCTGTATAGAGATGTATTGATAGTATTCTCTCCTGACTCTCATATAATGCTATACTCATTATCGGAGGTGCACAATAAATCAGGTAACATTTCATACCTGTATAGAGATGCATTGATAGTATTCTGCGCTGACTCTCATATAATGCTCTACTCATTATTGGAGGTGCACAATAAATCAGGTAACATTTCATACCTTTATAGAGATGTATTGATAGTATTCTGTGCTGACTCTCATATAATGCTCTACTCATTATTGGAGGTGCACAATAAATCAGGTAAGATTTCATACCTGTACAGAGATGTATTGATAGTATTCTGTGCTGAATCTCATCATGCTCTACTCGTTATCGGAGGTGCACAATAAATCAGGTAAGATTTCATACCTGTTTTCCTAATAAAAAGTGCCCTAGAAAATAATGCTATGCTGTATAAAAGCTTAATATGTTTTTAAATAACAAAACTACAAAATATAACATGTTATATTATGTTATGTTATGTTATGTTATGTTATGTTATGTTATGTTATGTTATGTTATGTTATGTTATGTTATGTTATGTTATGTTATGTTATGTTATGTTATGTTATGTTATGTTATGTTATGTTATGTGATGTGATGTGATGTGATGTGATATGATATGATATATTATATATGTTTATATATTACATTACATTATATTATATTTTTAAATATATATTTGATATAATTATAAACAACAACAACAATAAAAAAGTACAGAAAACGCAAAAGTACAGAAAATATCACTAATAATACAGCGTTAAAACCAAGTGTAATTTAATATACACACTTATAAACTAAAAATATAGGATATATATAGGTTTCTTTTTAACGCTGCTGTATTATTAGTGATATTTTCTGTATTTTTGTGTTTTTCTGTGCTTTTTTTGTTGTTGTTGTCTTTAATTAGCAACTGCGTTATTACTGTTTTCCTTTTGCCTAATGATGGTTGCACATCTGTGTGACAGGACCAAGTTCCAATGGCACACTTTTCAATTCTTTACCGTCGAATCTTTACTATTATATATAGTGTATTGATGCAATCATCAAGTGCTGATTATGCACGGTTCGTCTTGTTAAAGCACAAGAAAACCCTTCATAAACATAAAGCTAAAAAAATTCGTCTTGAAATTTTATACCACTTGCGTACCGCTTTTTTGCATACAGGACTTCGATCAGCTGTCAGGCTGCATCCAACCTGTAAATTTAAACTCCTGTGATGACCGCTGGACGTAGCCATTTTCACGACAGGTCATTTGAAACAAGCTTAGAAGCGTAGATAACATTTCATAAACTTTGAAAAAATAATCAGAGCATTCGTAGCGCACCCGTCACTAAGCGAGTAAAATTTTAAATTACTGTATCTTATGAATAAGATTAAAAATACGTTTTTGGTTAGTGGGTGGTGCACCCTGGTGAGTGAGTCAGCGACATTTTACCAATTGGTGAAAACATTTTAAATAATTAAAAATTTTCTTTTCTGGTTACATAAGTCTTTCCAGCAGGTAAGCAAAATACTAAGTAATATAGATTTTCATGGGAAGTTTTTTGGGTCATAATTTAACATTTCCTTTTCTTCCCCTGATTTACATTTGCATAGTGACGTCGTGCAATGGTGCCGTCAGAACAGATTTAAAATGCGGGAGATTTAAAATGAAAACAAACAGGAAATCCTTTCAAGTATGATATACGCATAAAATAGCTATAAAGTAATATAATTTATTTAAGACGACTTTTCTGAAACCTTCTTCGGGTACCTCTTTTCCTGTCCTTTGAACATGTACAAAAAATTAAATCCTTTTTTAATTTTACGTCTTTCTAATGACTTTTAAGTCGCTGTTCTCTTGTTCTCGTTGCACGGCTATAAAGTTCTAGTAAATTTTCAGTTACCGAAGTCGAGATTGTGAAGCTGCAAGACATTTGCATCAGCAACATCATTCCTCATCCTGCCTGCGTCATCTCTGTGTCTCTCACCGCTGTACGTAAAGAAATAGGTAAGTGGCAAGATTGCTGTTAGAACCGTGGTCCGTGGTCGATGTTACGTGTGCCCGTCCATTGTTTATCTCATGCCGTGACATGCTCTGTGTCGTGCTAAATAGACCGCTAACTAGATTGCAGCACTCGTCGTGTGGCAGGACGGGAAATTGTTCGTTAGCAAGATAATACTGCAAAATGAGACACTGAACTTGTCAGGGCATTTAAGCCATATTCGAATGCAACTATATCCTTTTGTGACGTAAATGCGGAATTGCGTACGGTGTGTAAGATCCAGCTGTCGTCCATTGGCGTTTTTTTTAATTTCATGAAAAAATTCACTCTTAAAAAATCCATACACTCCCCGTTTAGAGAGGTTTCATTTTAACGACATTGAACGTGTAACATCTTTTTCTCACTTAACGGTTTCGTCTTAATGATGATTTTTTTGTACTTTGCTTTTTTTCTTGGTATCACTGCCGTACCAGTGGCGACTCGTAGCTAAAAATTACTGGGGGGTGCCGCCGCTTCAGAGAATTTTTAGCTATTGTTTTAGTATTGTGTAAAACGTAACAAACATATGTAATTTTAATGTTGTAATTTGTTATTGTAATTTTAAACGAACAAACACGCTAAAACTTATAATCAAACTTGATAAAATCCTAAACGAAAAATATTTCTTACGAACAGCCTAGGATATGTTCAAGAATATGCCAGTATACGGCTTTAAAAAATGTGAGAACTGACAACACACACTGTGTGAGCGACAGTACTTTCTCTGCCTAGCAGCAGACACTAGCAGTACAGCATGCAGCAGCCAAACCCACCACTGTGCTGGGCTGTGGAGCAAACAGTACTACCCTCACGTGCTCTGGACCATACAAGTATAAAGAAAGAACTAAAGAAAAAGACTTATTATATTGAATGTTATCGATTAATATGGATAATATTGAGTGAAAATATGGTGGTGCTGCAGGTCCACAGTACCTATACACGAGCCGTATCTCTTATGTGTAACAGAAACTTTGAACTCGAATTTTTTCAGGCACGAGACACGGGCAGCACAGTCGGGACGGGGAGAGCATCATCCTTAACGTGTCGGGAAAGCTACTCATGATACAGCGTGATCACTCGTCTACTCAACCAGCCAACGACTTGAAGTGTAGGAAGTTACCCTTGGTAGGTGAAAACTAAATATAAACAGAGATATTTAAATAGCCCGCAGTATCAGAAAGCTAGCTTTTACTCGGGTAGCAAAAATAAGACTCGAGTACTCTATTCGGTACCCGGGTACCCGATTGTTAAGATTCAGCAGCAGCGATGAAATTAAAATCATTTATATTCACAAATAAACACAACCACTGGTGCATTTCACTAACTGCACTGTTATGTCAGCAACATGCATTCATTGATTACATCCTGAAACATTAACACACTAGCTGTGAGTCGCAAAAATTAGAGTTTTACCTACAAAGAATTTGACTGATTTTTTTCTGCCAGACTTCTTAATTCCTTCATTCCACGCTTTATCAACGAGTCAGTTACGTTAAACCTAGGTAGTACGACACTGAGGATTATTAATACAGTGTAGGGATTAGGGGAATTAAATAATCTATATTATCATCTTTGTGTGCTGTTAAACTTAACAATCCGTTTACTTGTGGCTTTGTAAGTGGACTGAAATACGTTTTTAAGGGTTAATAAACAATTCATTTCTATAATTAATCTTCTGGTAGAGTAATCATGGTTTGTTTTTTGTAAGTCGCCCCTACGCCAGGATGCTTTAATTATTCTTATCATTATTGTTCTGAGACCAAAAGTAACCATTGGACTAACTAAGTGCACGAGTGAATTGGTGAACAATTATGTAAGTGAGTAAGTAAGTAGTTTAAAAAACCTAATTAGTTATTTTATGAAAAGTAAGCCTTGATTCCTGTGACTTTAGCATTTTTGTTACGATGACTTCTGACCTTTTCATGAATCTGGTGAATCCACCTAGCTGTGAGCTTTAATTATTTGCATAAATATTATTATTATTATTTATGTAATTATTATTTCTGGCGATTTCGATCGTTGCACTGCCATCAGACTTCACGTTCTTCTCCAAGCACCACAACGACTGCACAATGAACTCTGACGACAAGTGAACATGTAACTGCTGTACTTTCCATCTATCAATGGGTCGTGGACCTTTGCCCACTGGACTATCCAAGCCACAAATTTATGGTTTGATCTGCCATCTCCCTACTGCCTGTTTTCCTTACACCCGTGACAATGCAACACTTAATAGTCTGCTAGTGGGTACCTACTGTAGAATGCACAGCAAACGATAGCACTTAAAGTTCTGTGATATACCGTGTTACAAATAATGTCTGCATTTTCATTGTCGGAACTTAGTAAAAATATTAGGGTCGGGTAATAAACAGTTTGGTCAATTACCCGGGTACCCGGCTACCCGACGGAAACACTACAGAAAGCTAATGCTTTTTTGTTAAGATGGAGGAACTAGTTATTTATTGTTTTTTCTTGTTCAAAGTTATGACGATGGATAGAAATGTCGTAGCTTTGAAAAAATTATTCTTTATATTTTGTTGTGGATGCCGGCGTTTATTCACGACATCGTGAATGTTTATTAATGTAATCCTGACAACCGTTCTAATAACATTTCTTATTTTTCAACGTTTCTAGATTTTATCAAAGTATTATGTTTATTATAATATTAGAGGAAAACCAGACGATCGTGTAAACATTAGTTCAGAATAAAAATGCTATATAATGTTGAAAACTTCAACAACTTTTTTAAATCAAAATTTAGATTAAATAGTAATTACTACCGATTTCGCTAAATTTTGTTAAACTTTCAAAGCTACATGCGGCTCAGTGAATCTACTAAGATTGACAAAGACACAAAGTGCCTTTTTGTCATGTGCGCATGGCCGACAAATAGAAGGCGGTACCATGATAAGCGAGATCACGAACTGCAGTATTTGTCTGTGACGTGTAGTTCATTTTCGTAACATGACATCAGCATTTTATAGCAGTTTTCACTTGTGCAAACGTACTTGACGTGCAGGGAAGGTGCCTGCCCTTGCACAAACTCATAAATTAACTTTCTAAGCTAATTATTCAAATATTAGAAACAATTGTTAACATTTATAGACAAGAAAATGTGTATTTTGGACAATAAATTAAAATGAGATTGAGTCGAATCAATCGTCTGGTTTTCATTTAACCGATCCAGTAGTGGATTTTTACTGTAGAAAAGTAAATTGAGCCAAATAACATTCCAAAATCTTTGTAGTGCAAATCACCAGGAGTCATTTGCATACTAACCGTCTTATTTTAGATCCGTGCTGACAATCCAGTCCCGTTAGCTTCTGCAGTCAATGCTGCATGGATTTCCCCTATGGAGTAAAAATTATTTTGCGTTTTTAGATCCAGTACGACACGCCCGTTATGTTAGCGTCTGGAGTGGAGAACATCTGGATGTCGTTGTGGAGTAGTAATGAAAAACGGCATCTAATGGAAGCATTGTGGATTGGATGTGGAGCGCAAGGAATGAAGGTAAGTGGATTGAAAAAAGTGGAATAGTTTGAAATTCGCGCCGTAAGAAGAGGCAGTATAATTTGTTGCATTTTACATTGATGTTTATTGTTCTTTTAAAGTCAAGCGAAACCATCATTAATATATAAGCTTTCACGACTTAAAATCCGACTTTCATTACGAATATTCAATTTATTTTATTATAAACTTACTGTAAAACTTGATTTTCTATCACTTCCTTGTTAGCGCTATTAGATTTGAAGAACTGCCATGTTTTTCTTAGCACGAGACGAATGATGTTATGAGTACAGTCACGAGGTCACCAAACATCGGTAACCAAAAACGCTTTCTGTATCTCCTACGTCATTCTCGCTCGCGCCAAAAACGCGAAACATGGCGATCTTTACGGCAATGCGCGCGTTCGAAATGCGGCAGAAAAGGGTAAGTTATTCAATTTATAAGTTTCTTTTGCTTAATTGGATCATACAAAATGAGTTACACGGCAAAATATGTGAAACAGAAATATCGTTTTTATACGGATAAATTACCGTATGTACTCATGTACAAGTCGACCTTATATACAAGTCGATGTACATTTTAAGACCAAAAATTTCATCATTTTATGTATTACCTGTGTACAAGTTGACCCTAAAATACTAAGATCTTCCAGAGTGAATGATGTGGTTCATTACCTTCCCATTTGAAGAAAAAGAATAATTTACTAAAATTAATACCTCTGCGTAGTTGTATTTTATATACGTGTGTATGCTGGTAATCGATATTTTGCCAATAAAACATGCTTCTATTGAAATGTTAGTCATGTCTTTATTCTCTATGTTTGTGTTTTAGGTGTGGTTGCCGCTGTTGCCTCGTGATGGAGAAAAACCTCATAATTTCATGTCTAAGAGGATCATGCTGCCATTCCAGTTGCACATCTATCCTCTAGGTAATTTTCTAACTAGGTCTACTGTGCCCTCAAAAGCCAAATCTTGTAAGAGAGACTCCGATGACGAAACAGAGATTAGTTAGGATAAAAAAGAGGAGAACGAACTTGCTAGTAGCGACAGCGAAAAGAGTAGAGAGAATCGTGAAAAGGGAGATAATGACATGATAATCCTGACCATGTTAACTAAAATTAAGATTGCCAGAGATGTGTACCGTGAAACGTTCCACAAAAATTAAATATTGCATTCCTAAGCTGATACTGAAATACTGGGTGGGCATAAAAAGTAAACCCTTTTAAACCGAAATAGGACTGCAAATTTTTATTTAATTTCGCAGGACAAATTAGAAATGTTTTTACACTTGCCACTAACTTTTGCTAAGAAAGTCCAAGGAAATAGACTTGTACTTGATATTGTCGTAAAAATTTAAAAAAACTAGCTATTAGTGTGATAGTCTTTTGGAATTTTTAAATTTTGAAAAATAAACCTATGCTGATTGCAAAACAACACAAAAAAATTGTTGAACAATGTAGGATTGATGGATGCCTACCATTGCACAAAGTGTGGTTAGTTTGTGACGTAACCTATAGCTATGTGCGGTGGACGTTAATTAACTTTCCATGCTAACTATTCAAATATAAAAAACAATTGCTAACTTTTATAGGCAGGAAAATATATATTCTAGACAGTAAGTTAAAATGAGACTGAGTCTAATCGATTGTCCGGTTTCCCTTTAAACGTTGAATGTGTTGATTCGTATTTTGGAATTTTGGAATTTCTAAATTTTGAATAATAAACCTATGTTTTATTACTTTTGTTGCTATTGTATGACGAGTGTCGCAGAACGTATGCAAACCATTTTATTTAATCATCCGGTTTGTCTTTCTTTTCATTGCAGCTGTCTTGTTTGAGGATGCCGTAGTTCTTGGTGCGGAAACGGATACGGTTCTATTCACGCAACTGCACACGCGGCACAGCACCGCAGACGAACAACCGTACAGTAAATCACAGCTACATTTCCTACCCTTTTCCACTATAGAACGAACTGTAAGTAACTGTTGACCTTCGGGCAGTTTTAAAATATTTGTGTGCTTGCATAGCAAAATAGTCCATAAGTCAATTAAGCTTTTCTAATTATCGCATATCCTGAATCTCCAATTCATGAGGATCATTTTGGTACCAAGTTCATCACTCTATGTTATTTCTAAGCTGAGATGATCCATGTTGAAGTTGAGGTGCAGGCTGCACATTGGAAAACATAACCTTGAGAAAATCAAAATTAGCCGTTGTTTTTTGTCGCATTTTTACAAAATACCCAGCAACCGCACAAATGTCCGTTGCTACGGATTTCGCAAGAACACATTGATGTTATGTTTAAATCCAGTAGACGGCTCTTTCTCACGGAAATTTGATCTTGGCAACAGAAAGAAAATGAACCAAAATGACTGCTTCCATCGGTGTTCGAAAATACATTTGCACTACTAGTTTCTAGCCAGAGAAGTGGGTACAGGGTTATAAAATTAGATTTTTAGTATTTTTTGAACATTTTCTTGATAAATTGATGGATTCTCTTGATAAATTTAGAATATAAAAGTCCAATATATTTAGCTTTTTGTTAAAAAAATGACATTTGACCAAATTTTTGGTACATTTTATTTTGAAGCATCATAACGTAATTTTAAAGGAAGACGGGATGATTTTCCGTATACTACCCCATTTTCAAGTACGGCAAACATATATATTTTAACATTAGTAATACTGCAATGGTGTTTCTGATAATTAGATAATAGATTAAAATCTTAATTAGCGGTGAGTGAGCCCAACTAGTGATGACATCACAAACTAACGTAATTTTCAACAGCAAAAATATTCCATGAGCGTGTTCCACGTGTTTGTGAAAGCGAAAATTGAAGTACAGTGCTACTGTAAGATATTCAGGGTGTTGTACTAAAACTAGGAAGGTTTTAATATAAAAATTCAAATTTCAAATTTAACGCTGTTCTCATGCATTAGTTGTCGAACGTGTGCAGATCGTCACAAACTAACACATCTCAACTGAAATGCATAGCACCTGTTTTTTGTGCAATGCATTTCGGAAATGCAGGCACTAGTGCCCGTCTAACTAGCAAATGGCGAAGTGCATGTAACAGCGAAGAACTAGTGGCGCGAACGCGAAATTGCATTTATGTGGTAATAATTGTTTTACTTAAGTCGTTCATGAAAAAATAACATGTTTCCTTTCAATATTTTAAAGAGTACGTTGTTCTGACCTACAGTTTATGTATGGATCCGGTTTTGCTTTAACCAATGATTTGATTTTGCAGAGTCAAGTTTATTTGCATCATATTTTACGGCAGCTTTTACGAAGAAAGTAAGTGATTCGTTATCTTCTGTTTGTTTATTTTTCATGCGTTTTCCTAGAGAAAATCAGTGAGATAATTTAAGGTTGACGGATGTGGCAGGACTGAAACCTAGCTTATTATCAAGGTATTCGTCTGAAGTGAGACACTGAACCAATTGAGGTGTCTTAGCCACACTCTGATGTGTGTATATATTCTCCTTCAAAGCACGATTTATGCAAACAAAGTATAGCAGATGAAGCAGTTTCCTTGGTGTCACTCATCCTTTTACTAATCAAGCCCAACATTGCTTAACTTTGTAGTCATACAAATGCTGTGATTTTAAGTTTTCTTACTGTTTATTGCTCACTTATGCAGTTCGGCATTATTTGTGTTAAATTTGTGCAAAACTTGACTTGTTTTCAGTTTGGGATTTCATGCGTTGGAGATCGCTCGTAGTTGCACGAGTTTGCCCTATTTTCCCCACGTCTTAGAACTGCTCTTGCACCAAGTATTGGAAGAGGAAGCGACGTCGTCTGATCCTATTCCAGGTTTGTTTGGTACATTGCCTACTTTTCATCATCTGAGGAATGGCGTCCATATTGATGCTTGAGTTTTCTCGAATTATCGTGAATAATCTTATTTTCTCTAATTTTTTTTTGTGAAATTCAAATTTAGGCTAATCTTGCTTGGACTTGCTATTCATTTGTCCAATTCATTGTGGATTTTGTGAGAAACTGGACATTTTGTAACCTAGTGATTGAAACCTACTGCTACTGCTGCTGTTGCAGTTATGTTGTTGTTGTTGCTGTTGTTGTTGTTGTTGCTGCTGCTGCTGTTGCTGGTGCTGCTGCTACTGCTACTACTACTGCTGCTGATACTAGTACTGCTACTGCTACTACTACTGCTACTGCTACTGCTACTGCTTCTGCTACTGCTACTGCTACTGCTACTGCTACTGCTACTGCTACTGCTACTGCCACTGCTACTACTAGCTACTACTACTACTACTACTACTACTACCACTACTACTACTACTACTACTACTACTACTACTACTACTACTACTACTACTACTACTACTACTACTACTACTACTACTACTACTACTACTACCACTACTACTACCACCACAACCACCACCACTACTGCCAGTACGACTACCACTACCATGTAAACTACCTTTACCATATTATCGCTATTAAAATGATAGCAAGCTAACTCCACAGCACAAGTGTAATACAAAAATCCATTCTGCTGGGCTCTCTATTCTCTATTCTTCCTTAGGCATCAAAACACTGCTTAGAATCATCACATGCACGCTTCATTGAAACTCGGTTAAAATTATACATTGATATAAATTTGGTAATTGCAGATCCACTGTTGCCACGTGTGGTCGCTTTCATCGAAGAATTTCCCGAATTCTTGCAGACAGTGGTGCACTGCGCACGTAAGACGGAAATCGCTTTGTGGCACTACCTCTTCACTACCGTAGGAAACCCGACCGATTTATTTGAAGTAAGTGCTGAATTCGGAGCTTGTCAGATTTTAAAAAATATGCTTATATCTTAATTTGCCAGACAAAAGCAGGGAGACGTCGGTCCGTATTTTCCGATACGATGCAATACAGTAGGTGCCATGTATTAGACACGCAGTAATGTAGAATCCATCACCTAATTGTCTCTAGTACGGACCACGCCTATGCAAAAGTATATAAAAAATGTCTGCAGTTGACTCAAATGACTCTGCATAATTGACGCTAAATCACTTACACACGCTGATTAAACCACTAAACACGCTGATATACAAGCTACACATTACACGCTGTTTGGATGTAAACAAAGTGACAGCCCACCAACTAGCGGTCAGCTTGCGAAATAATGGACTGTGTCTGTAGTATGCGCGACTTTTTAACGGGCTAAATTTTGTCCGAATTATCCGATATCTGTACAAGCGAGGTCTGGCAAACCGAGATATGAGTGTAAATGCAGTCTTGGGAATCGGTGTTACGCACATTGTGGAAAAACTCACCAAATAGTTGTCCAGAAAATGATTTTGCAAAACAAGGAAGTTCTAAATCATGTGGATGAAGGCGATCGCTTAGCGATTACCTTGTGTGCTTAAGCAACATAGTTACGCTAAACAAAGTTATGCAATGTTGAACTTAGTCAGTAAAAAGATGAGTGACGTTCAAGAAACCTAATTTTGCGTGATTTGTCTCCAAAATTTCTAGCCATTATAAAGATATTTGGTATAGTTGGTGTTAATATCTGCAGAGCTCTGTCCAAAGTACGTAAATGGAAATTCGTCTAGGAAATAATCAATGTTTAAATTGTTAGGAGAATAATATTTGTTGCTGGATTAAGATTATTACAATGTAAATTAAGAAATTTATTTGCTAGCTATTGCTAATTGATTGGTTTTATTACCTTACATTTTCAGGAATGTTTGAAAGTAGGAAAATTGGATACGGCTGCATCGTACCTGATAATCTTGCAAAACTTGGAGCCAATTACGACTAGTCGGCAGGTAATGATCATTTCCGTTATGCTGAAAGGAAGTATTTTTCTCTTGTTATGTTCACTCACAGTTTTTGCATTCTGAAGAATGGTAAAATAGGGGAGTGGAATCAGGGTGTGCATGGCAGCCAGGGTTAGATTATGCTCGGGTGGTTTGTGTACAAGACAGGGTATGTATCATACAGCGGTTTACACATACTAACCATCCAGGATTTTTGGTGTGGTAATTCTAACTTGTGTAGATGGCACATGTTTACTGTCTGATGACTGTGTTTTACTTGCAGCATGCTACTTGGCTACTGGATGCTACTCTAGAAGCTAGCAAATGGGATTTGTCAAAAGATATTATACGATTTCTACGTGCAATAGGTATATAATTGCTAATATTTATGCTCTCTCCATCTTTCTTTTCAATTCTGTTCATTCTTTTCTTTCTCTTTCTCTCTCTCTCTCTCTCTCTCTCTCTCTCTCTCTCTCTCTCTCTTTCTCTTTCTCTCTCTCTTTCTGTCTCTCTCTCCCCTTCCTTTACTTCCCCTCTCTCTTTCTCTCTCTCTCTCCCTCTCTCTCTCTCTCTCTCTCTCTCCCCCTCCCCCTCTCTCCCTCCCTCCCTCCCTCCCTCCCTCCCCCTCCCTCCCCTCCCTCCCTCCCCTCCCTCCCTCCCTCCCTCTCTCTCTCTCTCTCTCTCTCTCTCTCTCTCGCTCTCTCAAAGAAACTCCTTGTGGTTTAATGGAAATATAATCTGATCATCTACATTGTTTGTGCTATCCTGCAGCAAGATTCGGATGCAAATCTGAACCTTGTCTGGTATTAATACAATTTATTTCAAGTGTTTAAAACGCTTCTAGTTGCATTACATATTTCTAACTAAATTGTAAGATAAATTCTCTGTCTTTTAACAAGAAAGTAACAAAGAACAAATCAAGTTTTTGTGGCCAAAAATCAGTTTGATACCTGGTTATGACTTTCAGATCCGAACGAGGTTGAAACTCCTCCGAGAACGCCGTTATATGCTGTTAGTCCTCCCAAATTTGGCCTACATGGAACCCCTCCCCCGGAGCCCAAACGGCACCGATCGGGCGACGAGGGCGGTAGATTTGTGTTCAACAGTGGCGCTCCTGGTGGTAGGTCGCACAGTACTAACGTGAGTAGCGTGATCGAGGGAACACTGTCGTTGGAAGGCTTGACTATAGCGAGGACCAAGAGCGACATCTCAGCTCGTTCAAGGTGAGTTGTAGCTACTGTAAAAAAATGTGTGTCGTAAAGAAGTGCAACCTAAAGTACCTAGACGTACTTTTGACCAGTTAGCATGCGTCAATTGGACCCTTTAATATGTACACAAGAACCAGAGATGGCTTTTTTCATTTTCACATTTTGGATCTGTAAATGTACGACTGAATGAATCATATTGCGTTCCTCTTTAGAAAGTGCCAAATATCCCAAATATTTTCCTTAGATTTGTTATAACGGCTCTTTTACCATTTTCTTTGTAAATTAAAAGAGAACGGAATAGGCAGATGTGATTATTAAACATGATATGCACAAATAACATTATTTAGGCCGGGAAAAGAGATAAATGGTCGTCTACTTGTGTCACAGCATCTTTAAGCGCTCTTTAAAGGAAATACTTATCACTTTAAGACAAGGCAATCGCTGTGATGTGGCAAATGAGTTAGAGAAACTTGTGTGAAAGGTTACCCAATGTTACGATTCAGACTTGTGAAAGGTTACTCAATATTACGATTCACATTTGTGAAAGGTTACTCAATATTGCAATTCAGACTTGTGAAAGGTTACTCAATATTATGATGCAGACTTGTGAAAGGTTACTCAATATTGTGATGCAGACTTGTGAAAGGTTACTCAATGTTACGATTCAGACTTGTGAAAGGTTACTTAATATTACGATTCACATTTGTGAAAGGTTACTCAATATTACGATTCAGACTTGTGAAAGGTTACTGAATATTACGATTCAGACTTGTAAAAGGTTACTCAATATTACGATTCAGTCTTGTGAAAGGTTACTCAATGTTACGATTCAGACTTGTGAAAGGTTACTCAATATTACGATTCAGATTTGTGAAAGGTTACTGAATATTACGATTCAGACTTGTGAAAGGTTACACAGTATTACGATTCAGACTTATGAAAGGTTACTCAATGTTACAATTCAGACTTGAGAAAGGTTAATCAATATTTTGTTACAGACTAGTGTTACTCAATATTACGATTCAGATTTGTGAAAGCTTACTCAATATTACGATTCAGACTTGTGAAAGGTTACTCATGTTATCATACAGACTTTTAAAAGGTTACTCAGTATTTCGATACAGACTAGTGTTACTCAATATTACGATTCAGGCTTGCGAAAGGTTACTGGATATTACGATTCAGGCTTGCGAAAGGTTATTCAATCTTCTGATACACATTTATGTAAGCATATTTAATCTTATAAAGCAAACTTATGAAAAGTTACTCAAGCTGGTGATGCAAACTTAAGCGAACTTACGTAAGTTTAGAAGCTTGTGGTGCAAGTTTACGTGAATTTAAGCAAACTGTACGCTAATTATGTAAATTTTACCTTGAGAAATGCAACATTTTTTAAATAACAAACTGGGTACTCATAGCAAAGCTGATTATTGTAGCCAGTGAGGAATAAATTAGCAGCCAAACCAACATCAGCTCTGCAACTAGCCAAGCCTTTGATACCAACATTAAAATTTATAGCCCTCTTCTTGAAAAAGCCATAGAGGTACTTTTAAAGTAACAATTAAAAATTTTATTTTTCCGGGAACTAAGTTATTTGGTATTTAGTTTGTTCAAATTGTGAAAAGGAAGACAAGGAGTTTAAAATTCAAGATGTCTGAGAAGTTTGCTGGAAGTCATAATAAATGAATGTGAACGAGTTTCACTGAAAATGTTTCAAATGGTTCAGTGTTTCAAATGTTTCAAATTCAAATGTTTCCGAGAAAGCATTTCAAATTCAGAAACCAAACTAGAGATGAACGAAAAACAAAAAACTTCTTCTAAAATTAAGCCAATTGTAGCCAAATTTAGTCAAATACGCATGTGGAAAATAGCCAGAATAGGCCAAATTTGGACAGCAAATTCCAGAATCTTTGTTAAATAGCTAAGCATATACTATAGAGCGTTTGTGTTGCCAGTTAGGTTGTTACTACCAACTTGAAACTTGAACTTTGCCAAAACCCAAATATGAACTTGAACTTAAGTAAAAGGGGGGAATTTGAATTGAACGAGTTCATTTTTAGTGAAACTTGTCCATTGTCCATCACTGGGTAGCTGACGTATGTACAAGTGCTTATAAGATTAAACACAGATGAAAACAGTCATGGCACACTTGAACGTTACGTAATTAGCTTCTAAGAACAGAAAGCAGGAACGGAGTTGGAACTAAACAAAAGCAGGAAATATGAAAAAGTTAGGTCTCGGGATTGATCCCTGTTTGTATCGTGGCCCCTTGGTGTTCAACTGTTACCCAAATGTTTATGGTTCAATTGCATGCTCAGCCATTTTTCACGTTAATATCCTTTTGATCAAATTAAGTTTCGTTAATTCAGTAATTGTGGGCTTCTAGCTGAACAAAATCACAATTGGAGTTCATACAACAAAAATCAAGAGACCAAAATTTAAAATTGGCCACTTTGAAAAGGGGGAGTAAATCGCTTGGTAAACATGTTGTTGTTGTTGTTGTTGGCATCCTTCTGTCTCGGAAGACAATGGAGTGTGCTCCAAGAGAGTCTGTTATTGATCACATTGATGGAGCTGCAGCGTCGACTGTGGCTGAGCAATCCGATCCTTGAGCCACTGGAGTGGCCTCTCCAAGGCGCATGCCTGGGCAAGGTGTATGGAGATCCTGAGTTACCCAGACAACAAGAACCCCCCTCTCTTCCTCACTGGTGTAATTCAAAGGAAAGCGGAGCGATACGTTTGGCACCAGGTTGGCTGCAGGAGCTGCCGGAGTCAGTGAGCATGCTGCACTGGTCCGCCTTCGGGGCTCCACACCTGATTTGGAAGGTTTACTTCTCTACACATGACCGTTGGGTCACTTGACCTCCTCCGCCCTCTAGCCGTTGGCTGCTTGTGCAACTCCTCCGCCTAGTGTCGAGATACAGTGTATGCATCTCGCAAGCCTACAGCACCTGGTATTCCTAGGCGGTCACCCATCCAAGTACTAACCAGGCTCTACATTGCTTAACTTCGGTGATCAGACGAGAACCGGTGTAAACATGTATATGTACAATAACGGGAAACATATGCAAGTTGTGCAAATATGGACACACTATAGATGTTGCTGTCGTTGCGAAAACTGCACATTTCTCAGACATCTCGCATTTTATTCTCGTTCTTTTCCTTTTCATAATGTGAACAAACTAAATACCAAAGTAAGTAAGTAACCAATTTACTGTCACTATAGCATAATACATACAATGAAATTTATCTGGTTTTACGTACTGCAATAACTGCGGAAACAACATGCAGATTATGGAAACAATAACAACAACAATATGGTTAAGAAATGGGAAGCAGATGTTTCTAACCGGTCTGATCATATCAGTGACCGCCATACGAGGAGGCGTGTGTCCAATTTCAGCGTGTTTACGATCTTTACGGGAGAAGAAAAAACAGTTTTGTTTTTATGCCAAACTGTCATTACAAGTTTAATGTTGTGTATTTAGTATCACTTTTCTGTTAGGACGTCAAAAACAGTGCCTGTGCGGACGTTTTATTCTGCATCTTGTCACTGCATCATTTCTATGGAAACAGAGAGAATTTTTTTAGCATCTGCGATGATCACTTAACAAGAGCGTTGTGGCTTCTGGTGGCTTTAGAAATGCAAATAATGAAATTATACTCACATAATTGCCTACAGTGTCATAATGTCATGACCGTGGCAGCCATATTTGCTGCCATTTTGGCGTATTCTGAAAATTTTCAGTATACCGTATTTTTTGTCATCTGCAGTTGCACAAATTCGCTGCCAAATGATGCATTAAGAAAATTCTGTCATTTTTTAGCGACACACAGGCTGTTTAAAAACAAGTAACATGCACAATGCAGTTACTTATTCCTGTTTTTGGTTTTAAAGGAAAACATTTAAAAAGTTTCTCGTTTTAATAACCTCACAGGCACCGCCACTTTATTAGCTCATGTTTCTGTACTAGATAAGCTTATAACACTCTACATGGCTTCTTAATTTCCCGCATTTTTCTCACAGCTTCTGCCAAAACATTCTTGTCGTAAATATTTACGTTTCATCACATCGCATGCGCGCAAATTGTCAGTCAGTCTGCCTCATCATCTGGAGGCAGTTATTCGCAGCCTCCACGGGGAGCATCTATACTCCTTTCTTAGGTTGTTTCTGAGAAAGACACCTCCTACTTGGCCACATCATTAAAATGACAGCCCAAACTTTCTATTACACGTGTTCGTCGTGTGTTTGTTCATCTGTTTTTCGCATTATGTTGTTAAATGCCTGTTTCTCTTGCACTATTGCTGCACATGTCATTCTCAGTGAACAGTGATCTAACCGATATCCTCGTTACAAAATATTTGCGGCTCGACTGGTTTTTGCTAAGTGGGTTTTTATGAACATTCGCCCCATCATCATTTCATAGACGTTAAGCAGAAGAACTCGTTGAAAAAAGCTGGAATACTTCATTTTGTAGCTACTGTTCATGCGAATTTGATGCGCTATTGAGCATTAGAGGTGTCCTTCAAGGACGATTTTTTGTCCCCTTTTCAAACAGAAAAGCTCCGTGGAAAAAGCTGGAATGCTCCATTTTTGTAACTACCATTATGAGCATTATAGGTGTCTTGCAAAGACGAATTTTTGTCCCCTTTTCAAACATCAAAACTCTGTGAAAAAATCTGGAATGCTTCATATTTGTAGCTACCGTTCATGCAAATTTGGTGTGCTATTGAGCATTATAGGTGTCCTTCAAGGACGAATTTTTGTCCCCTTTTTAAACAGAAAAACTCTGTAGAAAAGCTGGAATACTTCATTCTTATTGCTACCATTCATGCGAATTTGACACACTACTGGATACTAAAGGTGTCCTGCAAGTACGAATTTTTATCCCCTTTCTCTTTCCTGTCAAATTAATGTAGACAATTTTCATTAGTCTGGATGATATTCGAAGATATTTTTTGCCTCATCAACTTTACACCTAGGATATTGTTGCCATGACAACGCCGCCAAGATTTCCAACAGCAAAAGCTTGTATCATTACCTTCATATTTAATGTAGGTAATGTATTAAATATGAATGCAGAATACTACCAGCATTTTTTGGAGTCTGTTTCCTCAGGGTAGGACATTTTTTGTTTGGTCCTCCTCAGCGATGAAAGCTTGAGAACATTCTCATTATTACCGTCACATGAGCTTTTAACAATTCTACACCTTTCTTTCATCTTTCTTTACATTATGCGTTGTCTTAATACTGTGGTTTGGGCCAAGATATTACACTAAAAGAGACTACACCAGTGTAATCGAATCCACAAACCCCTAAGACTGTAATTAGATATTAGATACACTAATAATGCAAACCTTTCAAATGGCTTGTGTTTTGGATGTAAGCACGTGATTGTTTTTTGCAAATTTGGGCCGTTGATCGCCAGGTGAGCTAAATAGAAGAAGTAGGCGATTGGCCCTATTTCCGAGACATGATAGGAAAGGAGTCATTTTGTTCAGTACATCATGTCACTTTGTAATAAAAATTTGTCGGTCGAGTTCTCTTTGGCAAGTTAGTAAGATGCAGCAAAGATGTAAGTTTTCATATTTCCTCGCATCATTATTCATTTTCATTATACCAATTCATTAGTTTTTTGACATTGGATTAGCAGAAACTGTTTTTGTTTGCTTCAGATAAAACCACGTCGAGTCTCACATAATGTGTCAGTCAGTCAGTCAGTCAGTCAAGTATGTCGTGATGTGTTTATACAATTTGGGAATATGACGATGATTTGCTATTTTGGACAATCTTTAATTGCATCTACAAGACTGTTGCACTTGTATTTAGCGCATGTTGCACACGGCTTATGTGGATTCTGACGGATTGTGCATAATATTCATATTCATATTCATTCACTTCATATTCCTCCCCCATTCATTTCTACTAAGCTAAACTGAGTGTATCTTTTACCTAAGCAGCACAGGTGTATCACACAAACTGCACAAATCTTGTATTGAACAAGTATATTTTTAACAGATTGGCAATTAATTTAGCTTAGCATAAATCACAGAACATGCCGCATTCGCTTCATGCCTTGTAAACTCAGTGTAAATGTGAACCTTCAGCGCACAGGCAAATCTGTTCATTGCCTGATTGCCCGAACTGCATTAATGTGAACATGCCTTTAATCTGCTAACTAGCACATATCAATGTCAATTATAATCAGTCAGGAGAACTAGGTTTGTGTCTCTTTCTGTTTAGAACCTCTTGGCATGTTTATCAATATGGCTACTTTCAGGAGTGCAGAATCTTCAACAAGCGACGGTACATTGCTGTTTTCCGTTTCCGTACCGATGTGTTTTGGCTATGTTTGCAGTCGGTAATGCATCTTGCATAAACTTTGTGTCACTACGTCTGTCCGTGCATCGCTTATCAGCTTACTGAGTGAAGTTGCTGCTTTTTCCATGGTTTTTCATCAACCTTGAAAGATCTCAAGATTTTGAAGATTTATTGATTCACAACGTTCACGAGCAAGCCTTTATTTATCACAGATTTTCAACATTGTATCATATAGCGAATTATAGGAAGATACTGAAAATATCCACCAGTGTTGCTGTTTCTTGTGCTATTTTTCAGCTGTTCTCAAACTTGGATGTATTTCCTCGACATGTCTACTTTCTGTCTCCTTTCGTGCATCATCCAAATGTGACTGAGACACCTCTATTGGTTCAGTGTCTCATCTTAGTGGATTAGCTTTGATAATGAAACCAGGTTGTATTGTAGTCTTGCAATGACTATGCACGCTAGAGCCACTGAATGCTGGATTCCCGCTGGCAGTGTGTCAAATTGTTTCGAAAATCATACCCATGCTTTCCTCGGGTTGCTTCGTCGGGGAGCTCCTTGGCAGTGCTGTGCTTCCTGTTCAGTTAAGACGTTGGAACGGTACGAGAAAAATTCCTTGATCGGTCTTTCATTCATCTTAAATACACACCCCAACAGCATCACTTTATCTGTAAGTGGTTATTATGGCATTCAGTTACTGCGTGTGAATTGTCCTTAAAGGTCAAACGCAATGTACTTCATGAAGTTGCAGTAAAGGAAAGCCGTGTTAAATAATGATTTTGATTACATTGGTGATTAAATTATTAAATTAATAATTCAAGATTAAATGCTTGACGATACAAGATTAAACTACCGTCGTGGATAGAAGCCTAGTTAGGTGTGGCATCACGTGACCAGCTGATGTTCGACCGGCTGACTCAGAAGCAAAGATTGATGATGTAATCCTTATGCGCAGAAGCTCAAGGCGCATTAGGTAGTTAGACAAAAGTGTTTTGAGGCCTGCACTTCGGGGGAGATTAGGAACTGACTTGAAGACGGGGGGCTGGCATTACTATCCCGTTATATTTACAGTGGTTGATATTTAATAAATGTGTAGTTTATTAAATAAAGTCTTGATAGTTTGCCATGCCCGTCGTGGCTACCTCACACGCCACACAATAAACAACAATAATCAGCAACCAGCATTAACCACACGAATAAATAGACTTTCATCAAATTATTTTACTGTTCCAGATTTGTACAAAAACAGAAAGTAAATACACTAACTAGGATCCTTTGACAGTTTTAACTTTTTCTTGGTGGTTTACAGAGGAGGAAATTTAATGTGAAGCTGTCATTTTCGAACAAAGTCTGGAACTTGATTTTTGCCCATTTTACTTGTTAGATGACGTCAGTCCTTAGCACTTTAGTTTGGTTATCACTTATCACATTTCACTGTGTAGCATTGTTTGCAAATTCAGCATCAGAGAAACCACGCGGCATCCAAGGAAGCTGTTGTTAACCCCAAAGTTTCACGAGGAAAACGTTTTGGGGGAAAAATGCAACTTCCGATTTCATTAGAAACGTAGCCATTAAATTTAATAAAATTTGTGTCAAATTTAAAGTTACCATGAGCTTTTTTTATTAAAGAAAACTTGTTTTTACATTAAATTTGACCCCCCTTAACCCCTCGTTTGTGAAGCCTTGATCATTTGTTCGTACTCTTCATTGAACACCAGATGCATTTGATGTTTGTGTGACTCCTGAACAGGCCCGTAAAGTCAAGTTTATTTCAGTTCTGTTTATGTCAACCGTCATTGGTCTATAGAATGATTTCTCTCCTGCTGAAATGCTTTTCCAAAAAGGGCTTTGACAAGTTCGAACAAGTGTTTACGCGTGTCACATGGCTTTGCTCCTGTCATGGCATGTCCCTAATCTAAACGTATGCTTCTGACTAATTCAGCTTGTGTCGTAGCTAATTAATTGATGTTCCTAGCTAATTGACTTAGTATGAAGCTACATCCCATGAAGGCATAAAATGTGCTATATTTTACCCGCATCATTACGATAATTTCATCTTCATCCAGCGCTATGGTAGTCAGTCGTTTGCATAATTGCACCTACAGCTTTCATACTTGACTCGTTAGTGACCTCGCTGCTGGTTGTACAGGTGTGACAGCGTGTTAATTACCTGCCACATGCAGACAGGTAGATCACCGTGGAGACTCCCACTGGAGCCAGATGTACTAACGAGGTATCAAGTAACAACAGTTGACTATCAAACTCGATAGAATCATGGAAGTTTGAGCACACAATGGCAACATCGTATTCACATGTTACTCCTCATTTGTCTCTTTCTGTTCAAGATAAGGTCTAAAAATCTGTCACTTTAGTATAATTTCTTATTGCAAGTGTCCGACCTTCATTTCTGCAGTAGACTCCTAGAGTGATTACATATTTATGGTTCCTTAGAAGTCCAATTTTTTCCAATGGGTTTCTCATTTCTGGAATTCTTTGCGAAAAAGTTGCCTCTTGTGAACTACTTGCTCACTTGTTTCAATTGGAAAATTATGTACAAGAAGTCTTTCTGTGCTTGACATATGATCATGTTTTTACTTTCCACTCTGCCTTGTTACCTGTGAGAAGTTATTGGCCCTGTTTTGGATCAGCCTGTATCAAAATAACTTAGAATAATGTTACATTAACAAAATCTTTAAGTCTGGAACTAATTTGAAGGCTTAATCTCCGAATCACCTGCTTGGACTAAAACAGCAGGTTCATCACCTGGGCTACCTGCAGATAATGTAAACTCATTTATAAGTAACAGTCAAGGATTTATATTTAAATGCAATTACAGTTGCAGGACAAACATTTACTATACCTTCATGCAGATTTCTTTTCCTCATTAATTCTCAACGTTTTCCTCAATACTGAATTTACTGTTAATACTGTCAGAACCTATTAATACTAAAATAACGTTACATTTCATTAAAATACTATGTACATAATAATTGTTTGCACTAGAAAAATACTTTGCTGCTTTTATATAGTTCTGTCATCTTGTTAGTTGCCATGACAACTAGCGTGGTTTCTCTTTTGTTCTGGGGATGTATTGGTCAGCGGAATGATGGGCAATCAGTTATTACAAATGTCATAGACTACTCACTCACAAAAATATTTACATAATTACATGGGTATGTAAGTCAGCAGCATTCTTGACACATAGCGTCACTCAGATGCGTGTAAATCTGCATTTCAAGGAAAGCTTATAAAACATTAGTTTTGCACTCTTTCAGTTTCTACACCATTTCCGATTTGTTTGTCATCTTTATCTAACGCATCTCTGTCACAACCATGTAGGAGTTTTTCATTAGGTTCAGCGTCTTGTTGTTTGCATTGCGGAGACGACAACGGTTTTTTTAGTACATTTTGCGAGGTCTTTCGCGAGCGTTTCTTCGCGCTGCCACCCCAGCCGCTCGATCTAAAGAACGTATTGCGCAGACTCATGCCATGTCCGCCCAGCGTCGTCACCTCCGATGTTTCGTCGACGTCCGCTTTGGCAAAACAGGGTATCACTTCGCGGAAGCTCTTGCGGAAGTCGGAACTGGCCAAGTTGTAGATGTAGAAGTTGATGGCAAAGTTGACGGTTTCTATGAGATTAGCCGTATGTTCAAACACATAGAAACCGGCAACGTTGTGCAATGCAGGATTCACACGCTGGATCACAGTGACAAATGCCTGAGGTAACGTACACACTAAAAATATTATAGTAGCCGATAATAGCAAAATAAACACTCTTTTTTCTTTGCTGGATTTTTTAATCTCCTCTGGTCTTTTGTTTTTTAGTGACTGCTTGCGGAACACCGACTCACTATGTGCCCGCACAATTAGTGGATTTAAAATCAGTACGCAGGTGATTGGAATCAATTTAACTATCGTTTCTTTTAATATCGGATATGCGTGAGTGAAAAATGGCATCTTTCTAATCACGGGGTTCCACACCCAGTCATAGTACAACGTGTCGTTGGTCTTCTTTTCGAGAACCGGCACGATGGTAGTCTCAAACGTGTGCGGGACGTGCAAGAAGAACGACAGAGCAAAAATGAGAACGATGGAAACCTGTATGAACGATTTGCGCACTCGCGAAGACTGGCACTTGTGCGGATGGCAAACCAAAATGTACCTGTCAATCGTCAAGCCCATGATGAGCAGCGCACTGCAGCACATGAATGATTTGAACAAGAAGAAACACCAGTGTGAGTAGTACATCATCACACCTTCTGTCCGATGCACTGCACGCGATCGTATTACATCAAACGTAATCAGCGTCACGATGACCATGAAGTCTGCAACCGCAAGCCACCGGAAGAGAATGTAACTGACCTTCTGTAAGCGCCGACTTCTCCAGAGCACGGTCAAGTTCAGGCAGTTTCCGATCATCCCTAGGAAAAGCACGATAGGATAGCCTACCCGATAGATCCATAGCGTAACCTCTTTTCTGGGGACAGAGAAAGCTGTTTCATTATCGGGCGGTGGTTGTGATGTCAGCCAGTCGTAGAAAGGTGTTTCCATAGTAGCGTTTACGATTTCTTCCATCTGTAATAGAAATTATGTGTTATTGTTATTTTAACACACTCTGTCGTTAAAAAAATTCTTGGAGCATTGGAAAATCATTAGTTGAATCTTGTCTGATTAAAGCTTTTAGATTTTTTGGATTTTGTACGTTACTTTTTGCGTTGTTTTGGTCATTTGGGTTCTTTTTTTTTTAAAATATCTGTGTTTCGATGGCGGGTCAATTTCTGACGATACATGTGTGCAGAAGGGAACGTCATGTCCTGCTTAAGACATTTGGCACAGTACTTCATATATCTATGCACACATCTAAATTGGGAATTTCATATCCTAATTTAAACAAAACATTGATCGACAGGAAATATGAGACAGAAAAGGAAGTTGCTACCTCGCCAGAAAGGGAATTGCTATCCGGTCAGTAAACAATCAAAATTTATAGAGTCAATATATCACATACAAACTGCATTGAGTCATTCAACGTTGATCTTAAGTTCATTCATTTGACTGTCCCATTTTTGCAAGTCTGTGAAATTTTTCCGGTAAAGCAAACTCAGTGCAGCAAGCTGTTGAACATTGTGAAAGAAAAATTCAATGACAATGCACTGCATTGTTTTTTAAATGTAATAGTGTTTAAATCTTAATGCTTAAATGATGTAAAACATCTTCGTACTTTTTGGTGTGTTTGATGCAAAAACATTCATTACGTAAGAAAGTACTTAAAGGGTTAGGAAATTGGAATTTTAAAATATTGTGCCAAAAAACTTTCCGCACAAGGTTATGTTACTTAGCATTAGACAACAAAGTATTTAAAGGGGAAGAAAAGGGATTCTAAAGTATATCCCTAAAAACTTTCTGCATAAAAGTTATATTTTAGGCATTATGCAACAAAGTATTTAAATAGAGGAAAAGGGATTCTAAAATATGTCCCTAAAAACTTTCTGCACAAAGTTATGTTACTTAGCGTTACGCAACAAAGTATTTAAAGGAGAGGAAAGGGGATTCTAAAATATGTCCCTAAAAACTTTCTGCACAAGGTTATGTTACTTAGCATTACGCAACAAAGTATTTAAAGGAGAGGAAAAGGGATTCTAAAGTATGTCCCTAAAAACTTTCTGCACAAAGTTATGTTACTTAGCATTAGACAACAAAGTATTTAAAGGGGAAGAAAAAGGATTCTAAAGTATGCTCCCGAAAACTTTCTGCACAAAGTTATATTACTTAGCATTACACTTACCTATTTCAAATACGAATGTAATTAGAAAAAATGCTTAGTAAATTAAAGTGTTTGCGCCAACCGGTAATATGTCACTGACTCACCTTCCCAATGTGCACCATTTATTTTTAATCTTATTTACAGTTTACATAATTTATATTTTTGCTTAGTTGGAGAAATATGCAGTACAATGCTCTGATTATTTTTCAAACTTTCGCAATGCTATGCAAACTTGTTTCAAATGACCTATGGTCAAGATGCCTGTGCACAATGGTTGTCATGGGACTTCAAATTTTCATATTTCGTATCGTTGCTGCCAATGCTTGCAGTAAGGCAGTATGTGAGTTTTTAAACTTTATGTATGAAGAGTGTTATCTTGTCCTTTAATGTGAAGCCATATTTCTACAATGCGAATAAGTTTGTTGTGTATCAAAATCAACATTACAAACAGATGTGCCATTGCTTATCACACAGTAAATAAATGTGCAGACACATGTTGATTAGTGATGACTTAACATGCCAAGCTAGACCTAATGCTATTACTAAAACAATTTTACCATATAGGTGCCATAGTTCAGCACTAAAGCGAAATTACACCCTGTTTTAGCTGTTTTAAATCATGTTTTGTCACGGTTGAAAGTTTTTAGAAAATTACTTGTCTTCTATCGCAGAAATAGTGTCTGTAAAATTGAATTTATAAAGCATAGCCCTAGTGACATGTAGCTCTTAATGTTGGCTGAAATTTACTACAAACAGTTGGCTTCTGTGACTGTTAGCAGTTGTTTTTGTATTAATTGAATACTTTTATATATTACAAGTTAGGTAAATACATGTTATAATCAATTTAGGATTAATAAACATAAATGACAGCACTTCAAGGTGACACCAGTCAAAAAGAATAAAACAAAAATGAAATGACTGTGCACTGGTAAAATCACCAGCTGTTAGTACATCACAGACAAATTGATCATCACATACTTTAAATAAATAAAATCATTTGAATGATCACCTGTACTCATTAACAACAGCTAGTAGTGTCAAGTTAGTATCTCAAATTGTGTATCACATATGTTATATGTTAACTTGTTAAAATGATGCATGAAAATAATGAAACTTGTTAAAGGAAGACCAGACAATTGTTTAGACTCAATCTCATTTTAATTTACTGTCCAAAATATACATTTTCTTGCCTATAAAAGTTAACAGTTGTTCCATATACTTGAATAATTAGCTTAGAAAGTTAATTAACCGCAACTGAACACAGCTATTGCTTACGTCAGAAACTAACCACTGAGTGTTACTGTTTAAACGCGTAATGTCACGAAAAATGAGCTGTACATCATATGACGTCAGAAACTAACACTGCAGTTCAGGATCATGGTTATCACGGCGCCGCCTTCTTTTTGTCGGCCATGCGCACGTGACGAAAAGGCGCCACTGCCAACCTTAGTAGATTCACTGAGCCCCTCGTAGCTTTGAAAGTTTAACGAAATTTGAGTATCCGAAGTAATCATTATCTAATCTAAGCTTTGATTTAAAAAAGCTATTGTAGTTTTCAGTATTTTAGAGCATTCTTTATTCTAAACTCGTGTTCACACAATCATCCGGTTTTCCTTTAAATGGTAATTGAAAATGCCAGTCTGACCAGCGGGCTTAAAACAGGCAAGTCTTTCTGTCCTAATTTTTTTCACTTACGAATTTGACATGTAATACTGTAAATCTTTTTTTCTGAGCAAAATAAATACATGTTTAAACCAAGTATCTCTTGTCTGAGGTTTACTAGTATAAAACACCAATGCTTTGTTGTTTCAAAGAACGACCTAGAGTAAAATTTATTAAGTGAGATATAGTGGATAGTACGTTGTGTGAGCCGTGTGTAGCTGTTTATAAACGTTTGAGGAATGGAAAAGCTATTAAGACTTTATTTACGGAATAACACGTTTATTAAATATCAGCACAATAAGTGTAATTTATACATAGCAATGCCAAGGCCCCTGATCAACGAGAGAGACGTTCCAACTTCCAGGTGTAACGTCATACCCAACTCTCCTGCCGGGCTGATGTCAGCGTCTTATATACGAGCGTCGTGCGCAGTCTGACAACTGGTTCAATTCTCGACCACGTGATCACGTGGTACCACTCCTTAGCTCTCCTTAGCTGGCTTCCTTCTACGAGCATCTGATTAACATAATTATTTAACATATAGTATAATTTAACAGGTTCTCTCCTCTCTATAATTTTACTCCTAGCCGTTCTTACGGTGCAAGAGTTTCGCCCCGGAATCGAGCTTAGTAGCTCCTGCCAAGCCAATGAATTAAAGTCGTTACAGCAATCACTGCACTTAATCAATTATTGCCAATTACGGCAATCGTCTCACTCCGTTACCTGCTCATTACTCTCAGTTACAAAATGCTGCAATCAATAACGTATAATTTTCAGTAGCAAGTGGACAGAAATGCACCATTCCTGAGAATACTTGGTGTTTCGTTTTTTTTTTAAATTCATTTTACACGGAACATTGTACGTGCTAATCTGGATTTTCCTCGAGTTCTCTGTGCTTCGGCACAGTTTTCAAAAATGCCTTGAAATCATTTAGACTTGTGCGTCATCCAACGGCAAATCTTACATTGCTGACCTTGAACCAGAAGCAGCCGAGACTGCAATTCCAATTGCTTCGTTTTAAGATAAATAAGCATATGTTGTATGTGAAACAAAAAATTCCATATAATTAGTAATTATACAGTCTGCTAGATATTAAAGGGCAAGAACACTGTTCGATAATAAAGCTTAAAAATTCATTTTGAAATTTTATATCGCTCACATGCTGTCTTATTGCATACAGAGCTTACATTAGCAGCAGTGCTGTACAAAGCTTGCAAATTTGAACTCTCGCGATGACAGATAGGTGCAGCCATTTTGATGGTCACTTCTGGGGTTCAAAAATTGAATGAAATTCAGATAGCACTGTGTAAAATTTGAAAAAATAATCAGAGCATTTATAGACGCTTCGCTAACTAAGCGAACGTATGAATTACTTTACCTTGTCAGTATGATGAATGTGTTTTCTTGTGAACCGGTGGTGCACAGTGGGAAGGTGAGCCAGTGACGTTTTACCAAGTGACAAAAACATTTGAAGTTACTAAGAATTTTCTTTTCCAATTACATATGTCTTTCAAATAGGTGAGCATAATGCAAAGTAATTAACTTTTGACATACTTTAAATTCCTTTGTCTTTCCTGTAATGTTGTTACATTTAGGCCTCCTACATTGCCCTGTTTGTTCTTGAATCATATGCCCATACGGCTTATAGTGTCCGCAAAGCCACTAAATGTGAACACAAACTTCCTCTGGTAGCTCAATTTCTTGCATTCACAGCCCTCAGCTATCATATTGCACTGCACTATAACAAACTCACACAATGCAGGGAATTGTGGAAAGAATCCATGTGTCAATTATGTGAAACTGTCTGATTCAAGCCAATAAACTATGTTTAAAGTCAAAATAATGCTACACAATAATAAGCGTTATCAAACAAACATCGTAAATCGCAATCAAATATTTAGGAATTTTCCATCTCTTGCTTTCGTAAAAACTCACTTCACATAACCTTTCCTGAAAAGTAAACATAAACAGCTTCTTGGCACTGTTTTCCCAAGATTCAAGTCCGACTGTTAAATATGAAAGAGTGCAATTAAAACTCGGTTCCACAGTTAATCTCAAACAGCTTTATTGATTGCTAAGCCTAACTTCAATTACACAATTATCTGTTCATGCAAACATGTTGGTTTTAATTAAGTTTGAGCAGTCTCCCAATTGAAAGCTACTATAAGTAGGTCATATGGTGTGGGAATAGAAGCCTCTGTTTATTGTCATTTCCTGATATAGGATTCAGAATTGGAAATTAAATTGCCTTCTAAATTCAGCTTATTCAAGGCAAAGGGCACGAAGTGGCAAAGTGTTAGCGTAAAACTAGGTAAATGTATTCTCAATGTATTATATCCGTTTGAGTGTTATAAAGATGTTATGCTGTGCTGTTTTATGCCATGGCTGGCTTGGCTAGGTTATGTTGTGTTGTATTGCATTGTATACGTTACATTATTTTTACCTTGCCATCTTCCTCCCTGAGAATCCTGATGAAAACTAGAACACAATCAACCACCTTTACTACTCCATCTTCCTCCCTGAGAGTCCTGATGAAACCTAGAACACAATCAAGCCACCTTTACTACTCCATCTTCCTCCCTGAGAGTCCTGATGAAAACTAGAACACAATCAAACCACCTTTACTACTCCGTCTTCTTCCCCGAGAGTCCTGATGAAAACTAGAGCACAATCAACCCACCTTTACTACTCCATCTTCCTCTCTGAGAGTCCTGATGAAAACTAGAACACAATTAAGCCACCTTTACTACTCCATCTTCTTCCCCGAGAGTCCTGATGAAAACTAGAACACAATTAAGCCACCTTTACTACTCCATCTTCTTCCCCGAGAGTCCTGATGAAAACTAGAACACAATTAAGCCACCTTCACTACTCCATCTTCTTCCCCGAGAGTCCTGATGAAAACTAGAACACAATCAAGCCACCTTTACTACTCCATCTTCTTCCCCGAGAGTCCTGATGAAAACTAGAACACAATCAAGCCACCTTCACTACTCCATCTTCTTCCCCGAGAGTCCTGATGAAAACTAGAACACAATCAAACCACCTTTACTACTCCATCTTCTTCCCTGAGAGTCCTGGTGAAAACTAGAACACAATCAAACCACCTTCACTACTCCATCTTCTTCCCTGAGAGTCCTGATGAAAACTAGAACACAATCAAACCACCTTCACTACTCCATCTTCTTCCCTGAGAGTCCTGATGAAAACTAGAACACAATAAAACTACCTTTACTACTCCATCTTCGTCTCTGAGAGTCCTGATGAAAACTAGAACACAATCAAGCTACTTTTACCATGTCATCTTCCTTCCTGAGAACATCAAGAGGATATTTCCAGGAAGTTTATTTACAGGATTTAATATCTCCAGGCAAGTAATTATAGAGATCCGAATGACCTAGTTGCAGGTCCAGCGGAACACTTTAAAGGACGACATTTTTGGTGATCTTTATTTTATTGCTTTCAAGACATGGAAAAAGAAAAAGGTTGTTGGAAAGTTTGAGGGGAATAAATAAATGCAGAAGTGATAGAAAGGACAAAACTGTGACAAGAGGAACTGAGAGGTGAAGATGAACGGGTTTGGAAAAAGAGTGGAAAAATGTAGAGAGGTTGATGTATGATAGGTAGATACATACAGATGAATAGAGTGAGGGAGGAAGGGAGAGGGGTGAGGGACAGAGAGTTACTGAGGGAGAGATGTCTCATATCTTAGTACAAGAACAATATTTATTACTTTATGATTCAGCCTAAGTTGCTGATAATCCTGATTGTTCTGTTTATTTTGTTCAAGCCAGAATATATAGTTTGCATAAACTTACTGTTTGTGGTGTGTTACAATTTTAGATCATTTTGCTGATTATATCGTTTGTTTGTCTGTAAAAGTCTTAAGGACTGATTGAATTAAGTAGGTAAAGGTATTTTATTTTCCTAAAAAGTTACTCTTTTCCATAGTTATTTTACAATAGCATAAAATCTAGCAATTTTTAGACATGCTTATTTATATTATTTCAATTTAATATTCATCTACCAAATGAACCAACAATACATCAATAAAAACTTTGATTAAACGCTTGGATACTTAAAAGATGTGTAAAAGAGATGAAAATTTGTGCAGTAAACAAATTTGAAGTGGCAGTAAACCAGTAAAGAACAGTACAGATAAAAATATTAATGATAATCTACATTAAAAACGCACTTTTTTATGAAAGTATTAGCTCCTCTAGTGTTTCCACTTTGGGTCTACCAAACGTGCATTTCTTATATCTAAGGCACTCTTTTTCTCTTTGGTTGCAAGCGATTGTGAAGTGGATAACTCACCTACCTTACTCAGTAATTTTGCATCTTTCAATAATACTGCTTTTTGTCCTGCATCTGACTTTTTCACTTCCCATTTTCCATCTTTATTCCATATGTTTTCAATATATATCTATATATTTCCCCTATATATCAACCAGTTCCATAATGCAGAGGCGCATAATAGTGATGGCGCTACTAATGAATGAAAAAGAACGTTTAGTCTTTGATTAATTAAGTTTGATTAACGGATTAGCTGACTGTTTGGTTAACTAACCGTTTGGTTGGCTAGCTAATTGATTGACGATCCCACCGAAGCTTTGCTTTATTTAAGTAATTTTTTAGATCAGAGTAGCAGCTGTCAGATGAAGAATCGTTGTTTTCAGTTTCCGGTTTTCTCCGTTGAAAGTTCAATCGTACAGATTCTCATACTATTTCTGCTGGTAAGAGAAGCTTAAACCAACATTGTGTAGAGTTAAATTGAGCCAAGCAGCAATCTGTCACTGTAAAACTGTAGAAGTGAAGTTGAACTTCGCAACCTTGTTCAAACTAGAGAGCAAAACTTGTTGCGAGTTACTCTGACTCTCTGTGTTAACGGCGAGAAGTGTCGAGAGCAACTCGGAGAGGCGTTCACACTAGACAGTAACTTGCAGAAAATCAATTCGCACCAACTATCAGATAATTTGCAATAACTTACCGACAGTAATTCACAAAGCGGTTTGCACTTGCGAGTTTACTATCAGAATGAATGTGAACGCACCATTAGACTTGAAGCTAATGGTAAATGTCAATCATTTATTGTAAATGAAAGAGTTGAAATTGAGCCAGTCAACAGTTGTCACTGTAAATTTATAGAATTTAAAAAAAATCAATGTTCACAACAATGCTGGCATTATTCGCCATTGTTTTTTGCTCACCCATGCGCAAGTACAATAAATGTCTGAGTAACTGGATTTACTAAATGTTGCATTAGCCAATATGATACGATTGTGATTAAATTGTGAGATGCACCTTGGACAGCTGCATTAGTTTTATTGTCTGGGGAAACAATGCAGCTGCAGTTTTAAAACAGTAATGCTCTAAATGTCTTATTGTGCACAACTGTGCGAAGTAGGGCAATTATAATAATAACAATACTTAGCAAGCAGCTGAATGAGGGAAAATTCAATTTCTTCCATTTCTACTGAAAGCAATCCGAAGTATTGTCCGTTCAATTATTATGGCAAACAAGCAATATAAATATAGCGCCACCTGCTGCTGAGATTTTTTATCTATTTGTGATCGGAAAAGCAGCAGCTCTTCGATCAAGAATCAGACGGGCGTTGAAAGGGCTTCATTGAAGCCTGAAAGGGAATGTCTTTTATGGATTTTTCGGGACTTACTTAGCGTAGATAGTTGTGGCAGGAACGGAACGTACTTCATTTTCTAGCACAATGTTTTAAAATTGTAGACTGAACTGACAGAGACGTCTTAGTCGCATTCAGTAGTATACGTATTCCCAAACAACTGGTGGCAATTTTTTTTATTTGTTCATTCATTCAGTCAGTCGTTCGTTCACTCATTCATTCATTTGTCCATCCATTTATTCATTCGTCCGTTTATTCATTTATTTATTTATTTATTTATTTATTTATTTATTTATTTATTTATTTATTTATTTATTTATTTATTCATTTATTGGAACACTGAACAATTCAATTCGCGTCTTTGTATTAGTAAAAAAGTACCGCATAAACAAATAAATAATTATTTACACACAAAACAATTTTCCTACTACGTGAATGTAAATAAAAAGGAAACAGTACTCAAAGAAATTAATAAGCCTAACTTGACTAAACTGCTTGGAAGCCGCTTATCTATTTATTCATCACACTCAGTGTTGTTTAACTTTTTTAACAAGGCTGAGTTGGTCTGTACTAATCGGTCAGTCTAGCTGCTTAACTGCACTGTTGATTTTTTTCGTTCCTCGGTAGTCGGGTTTCTGCGCTAAAATAGCTTAGTTACCTTGTTTACAAAGTAAACTTGCTCCACTAGGGGTCGCTTTTACATGGCGACGACGGGAAGTATCCCTTCTGCAAATTTTCCGTGTACACGGCACACTGATAGAGACCTTGAATACTAGCGACGTGTTTAGGTGAAGTTCACAGCCACCTGCTGCTAGGCTCCGTGACTGTTTGTGCAACCATTATTCGCCCCATGCAAGACGTCAAGCACTTAAATATAAATGCTATGTTTCTTCTGATGGCTGTTTTGGTGGTTACGATCCAAATGACGTCTTTTAACGCTGCTGTGCCTCGAGAAATTGGCAACTAATAGAAGCTAGTTAGTCTCTAACGAGATTACAAGCTGCACCTATCCAGCGCCCATTTCTTGATGACCTGTGGGAGGCCAAGCTACCTGGAACTAATCCCTAAACAAGAATACAGGTACCATTGTCAAGGGCTTTTCACCTGTGATTGGCCTAGCACTGCAGCGAACTCATGCCAGCTTCTAGCGCTTTGATAATCCTTAAAACCGAGTGACCGCACCACACATGATAATCATTAATTGCTGAACCCAAAACATTTCTTACCTTGGAAATTCTCAACTACCGTGAGAAACAAACGGTGTTAAGAAAGCCAACAGTGAGTTACAATCAAGGAAAATAAGAAGAACAAAAAAAGCAGAAAATAGAAAATGTACACACAGGGCTTTATATAAAATACGAACTTAAAATCTATCCGAGGACCGTGTAAAATTGCACGTTGTTTTAGAGATAATCAAAAAAATTAATATTGACATTTGTTAATTTTTCTAAAAATTACTGTTCTAGCGATACCAACTATAGAATAACAGTGAGGAGATATGGTCGAGTGGTCACACGTGTACGGTTCATGCGAATGACTCTTTACCACCTAGGTTCAGGACTCGTTCTGGGTGAATTCATTCACCGTGTATATTTACCTCGTAAAAAGAAGATGCATATGCATCCACATGTGAGAGAAACGCCTCTGTCAGTTCAGTAACTCATCTTCGAAGTCTTCCTTTGATAATGGTCTAGATATCACTCTTGCCACAACCACTAAAATTTGGTAGGTACTGCAAAGCAGTCTTACTTCTCTTATCATTTCTCTTCACAAAAACAACATAAAGTTCACCTGTGCTCGGGGAGCCCTATAATCACTTGCAGCCCCCAATAACTACCGCCATTTGGTTATGAAGCCATTTACGTGCTGCTCAAGTTTACATAATGAAGCCATAAATGATTATGCGCGAGACCTACATGGAATACATGAATTAAGGCTTCATAGTGTTTATTATACTTGTGCTATTGAAGCATTGATGGGATTTAATGAAAAGGGAAGGCCATTGACCAAAACCCATTACACACGAACAGAAGAGTTACTCTGCTCATCTGTTTGACCAGATCATCTTTGGTCATTTAATTTCTCTAGTGCATTTCCCCCGTTCCTCCAAGATCTACTTCCTGAACTAGCCATGGCCCAATGCATAACCTCTTTTTGACAAACGTAATACCTGGGTGAAGTGCTATGCGTACTTCCTAAGCTGCAACTAGTGTCACATAATTAACCATACTAATTAATGTTGATTAAATAGGGGTGGCTGCTAGGTGACCTCTTGGTCTTTCGCCACCCTGTCTCAATTATCGTAGCAGTATTATTCACATATAAATATTGTATATTGTTATATCGTGTAAAAGAGACGAATAAATTGAATTGCTTAACTGAACAAGTTTAGCAATGTTTAGCCTGATGAGTAAAGGGGTTAATGAACAGTAGTTCATTCCGTGTGGAACAGTAGTTCTGGACAATTTCACCTGCTGCACAGCTTCTGGCTGTTTAGCTTGTTGAGTTCCACACACTCGAATGTAGCTTCTTTTCTGTCCTTTTGTGCTTGTCTTTTGCTATTGCACACACTGTAAACAAGAACCTACAACTACATAACGGAAACTATTATTACCCCACTTTTACCCTAAATTCCTCGTTCCAGGCGGGGCAACACCAGGTACCATTTTTAATGTCTTTGGTATGACCCGGCTACTGTATCGAACTCACGACCTTCCCGACGGAAAGCGAACGCGTTACCACTAGACTAAACCGTCTGGTTATTGTGGTATCTTATCCTTTAATTAAAGTGAAGTGCACGTCAGTTCGGTATATGACTACATGGTGTGGGCGGGGGACTATAGTTACCGAAGTTTTGAATTACAAGTAATAAAATGAAGTTGACTAGAGACTCAATTGCTACGCAGCCACCAAAAAGCCTTACAAAAACCTACTTTTAGCAATAATACGCAGAATGAATGTAAAAACTTACTTTCTCTAACAATAATAAACATCTCATACACAGCTTGAGTGCAAAAACTCAGTAAACGATCATGTAAAAACACTGTTCTGTTACAAAGTGTAAAATTGGACGGTTCTGTTTATTAAATATCATAGTTTATTGACGAACAACACAATACAATATACAATATAATGTACATAAAAAAATCACACAATGCATCTCAACACTTGGGTATAATCGTCATCATTATTATTGAAAGAAACACTAGAGGCTAAACATTAAATAGTATTTACACGTTTACAAAAATAATATAATTACAATTATACACTTTTGCTATCAATTGGATATGATTTTCTGTGGCTAAGATATCATTTTCTTCTTTTAAAACAGTCTGTAATATAATTTCAAATTAAATTTGCAAATTCAATTTCATTTCCGTTCATCAGAAAGAGAAATTTTTCCTTTACCGTAAGATTAATAAAGTTTGGGAAAATTTCATTGACATGAAAAACAGGGTATGTCTTGTATCATTATAATAGTTACATTCAAGAATTAAATGATCTTCGTCACCAATTTTTGATCTTTACAAAAATGGCGTAGTCTGTTGTGAAGAGGGATCTATTTGTAATATTTTTGTTTGTAAAACTTGTGCAAATCCCGGCAGATGCGCAGCACGTGTGTCTGGGTTAGTAATATAAAAGTACATAAAAACAGTACGTTTTAATTACAAAACTATATCAACGTTTTAAATAAAATATATACACGTGTTCAGGGTCGGATTATGACCTTTTGGGCCCTAGGCTAGTGAAATTATGGGGCCTCTCAGACTGAGCCTACCATCCAACCCACTCGCATCCGTCTTGAATAGTTTTTACTTGTAAGCGAGTAATATTTCAGCGACATTCACGTAGCTTGAAGTAAACTTGTTCCAAATTCTTTAAAAAGAAACTAGAATGGTTCTTAAGTTTGTCAATAAAAATGTTCTTTACGGAATGTACCACTAACTTGCTATTCATTGCAAACCATATTAGCGCATAATCCAACACAATCGTAGTGATAAACGGTTTCTTTATCAAATGTTACCAAAGCTTGAGAAGCCGTAAGGTGCAGCCTATACTGGCCTATAAGATCATCAGGCCCTCCATGTGTTCACAAAAGCTTTGCTTAAAACACTGTTTCCTGTTCTGCAATTATGTGTTTTAATCTTACTTCCAAAGTTACAATTATTAATGCATTTATGATTTAAATAGTGCAGTCCGCCTGTCTAATTACTAATCACGCGAGTAAAACTCGACTTCATTAAAATTTTAATCAGTCATCGATTATCGATTAATTACTATACTACGTAGTAGACTTTCTGATGTGTTATTAAATGTTAGATTGATTATAAGAAGCAATTCAATCAGCGCATATGCTCCAATACAAACCAAATGTGCAATTAAAGATTGGATTAATTAAAAAATCCATTTATACTGCAGTACAAATCGTACTTCTCCTGTGAAATTAGTCCATTAAATATAAAATGACAATTTAGTCAAATTATGCATTCCAGTACAAGCTCAATATCTGATGTGGAATTAAATTTATAAAATAAAATTAATCGGACTGTATACCTCATTGTCATCCCACTTTGCAAAGCTTCTGACATCACGAGACTCTAATAACAATATTCACTGATAGCTTGGCACACATAGACTACTCTATCCCATCAACTCTAACTCAGATAGCAATTCACAGCAGCACAGCTCCTACACACGTCCTATATCACTCACCAAACTCTAATCATCGCTAACCAGCACGTGGATTATGTGCATCGGGAGTGCTGCTACTTCCTGAAGCCTAATCAGGGACGCAACCATTCTCTGGTAGGGGTTGGGATGATATGTGTTACCCTATTCTGCATCCAACATACAGAAATAGTTATTCTCCTACAGGGCAGGGAAGACGAGTCTGATCTCATACATTGTTCTGCATCAAACATATAGAAATAGTTATTCTCCTACAGGGCAGGGAAGACGAGTCTGATCTCATACATTGTTCTGCATACATGGCATTATAGAAATAGTTTAGAATTTTAGTAACTACTAGTACCAGATCTTTTAGATGATCTCTTGGTTGCAAAGATGCTTTTATAGTATTAGCAAGCCTTGAGTTTGCTGGAAGCAGCGTACTAGGTCAAAGATCTAATACCTCTTCGTAATGGCCACATGGCCATTTAGACCTTTTAAATTGATAGGGTGTCAAAACTGTGCAAGTTTGGCCAGTATGGAAGTCGAAGATCATATAAACGTATGTTTACAACACCCAAGCTTGTTTACTCAGACACACCACACATTTAGGAGGCATTTTTTTTTAAAAAGTGCAAGACTAAAAGATAAGACACCACTTTTATTACAACAAATGTTCCATTACAAAAAACATCAGTTTTTCTTTCTGGTAGTCCCGTAGTAAGTTAAGAACATCAAGTTATTTTTATCTGGTGCAGCAATATATTGGTTCCAACTGTTTTAATTATTCTAATTAATACTTAAACGGTATGTATATTTTATTATCTTCTTGCCAAAGTGCACTCTTGTAAATCTTACAGCCGGAGGAAACCCGATTAGCATTATTTTCTGTTTGCCAAAGGGCAATTATTTCAAATAAATATGTTTATAAAAAACACCAGTATCAATAATGAAATTCAGCAATTTTATTAACAGCCTTTCGTGTGAACATAGACAAATGGCTGATAATTTTTTTCATTAAACGCCAATTTATTACTCGCATTTACGTGAAAATGCCAACAGCATCAGTAACATAATAAATTATCTGCACCACATGCAAATAACACCTGTTATTAGTTTCCTTTTGCTGTCCAGAAACGACACAACGCTGAATTCATTTGACAGGAGAAGCCAGGCGATATTGACAGATGTAAAAGGTGAACCGGACAACAGGCAGTGGCGTATCAAGCCTTCACGCCCCCCTAAGCTGACAGTTCTGTCTCGCCCATCTCTATTGTGAATTTATGGTTGTTTATGTAATGAGCAGATTGAACAATTACTTGTGGTGTATTAGAAACACTATTAACCTAGTTACTACGTGGTCATTATTAATTGCATTTATTTGTATAGCGCATATATTTGAGCAGGCTGCATAACTGCTTGTTGTGTTATACCTTGCACTTGTTCGTTATGTTGTGTCTATATAAAATTTGCTCTCACAAACTGCCTGTAGTGTGTTATAAAATGCTCCCCCTTACCTGAATATGAAGGTATATGTATTTTCCGAGGATAAAAAAGGTTTTTTTTCTAAAATGTGACGCCCTCAAACTTTGGCGCCCTAGACTATACCGTAGTTGCCTATTGGTTAATACGCCTCCGACAACAGGTATATATTATGGTTAAATATGCACACGAGGCAGATTTCCTCAGCAGCGTTTATTACATCCCCAGGGGTAGTTCCAGTGAACTAACTGCTATATCATAGCTGATAACACGCGTAAGTTTAAGCTTTGAGAAGCTAGTCGGATTACATATGAGCCATTACAGATCCCATTGGCACATGTGCATCTATGTTATTGTAAGGCAATCATGGAAAAAACTGTGAGCCAAGATCTTGATGCAGCAGTTCACAAGGTGAAGAACACCAATTAGTCCAAATGCTCCGGATTTAGTTAAAGGAGAAGAAACACTTCTCACAAATAAAGTTTAAAATATTGTTTTGACATTTTGTGTAATTTATGTGCCGTTAATGCATACAGTGGTTGCGTTATCAATAATGCTCTATAAAACTTGTACATTTAAACTCCCGCGATGACTGTCAGGCACAGCCATTTTGACGGTAAGTCATTTCAAACAAGTTTAAATAACATTGCGAAAAGTATGAAAAATAATCAGCGACTTCGTAGTGCATTCTTCACTAACTAAGTAATAGTTTAAATTACTTTATATTGACAATAAGATCAATAATGTGTTTTTGGTGAATCCGTGCGCACTTGGTGAAACAGTGACGTTTTACCAGATGGAGCAAAGATTTTAAATTAACAAGAATTTTCTTTTCCAATTACATGGGTTTTTCAAACAGCCAACTCTAACGCTAAATAGTATAACTTTGTATGTTTTTTGGGGGGATATACTTTGAAATTGCCTTTTCTTCCCCCCTCTAAGAAATCGATCAATATTGATTTTTTGACACATAATAACAAATGCAAACATGATCATGTGACACGACTAATCAGTATTTGAAAAGGCAACCAATTGAATTTCATGCAAACTTTGATTAAAAGGTGCCAATATTTAGATCCTATTTAAAAGACAGAAAGAATTTGATCCATTACTTATGTCAAATGTCAGCTACATAGCACACAGCATCCCCATTTAATGTATATTAGATATCATAAAGCTACAGCGTCTATTAGATTTTAAGAAGCTGCGGCATTTCTCGCCCCATACCTGTCACTGAATGGTTTTGTCCATAATTGGCTTCTTAAAGCAACAGCTTCCTTAGATTCCCAAACTGTCATTAGCTGTTCTACCTGTGATTAGACCGCAGGAAGCAGCAGCAATTACGAGGCCATATAAAACATCCCACCCCTTCCGAACAATGGCTATGTCCATGCTATGTCCATGCTTAGGCTTCCTTAAAACGAATACTTAGCCATCACCTCACACAAATGGCTGGTACCATTAATTTGTGCTCATCACCTCACCCCTACTACAGAATGGCTATGCTTACATTTTGGCTGCACACTACAGCGGCATGCAAGCAACAAGTATCATCCCAACCCCTGCTAAAGAATGGCTGCGTCGATGTTGAAGTTTTCAAGTCTGGAAGACCTTTCATGCAATGGATGTATCACTCGTCTTCCCTGCCCTGTGAGAGAAAACCTATTTCTATATGTTGGATGCAGAACAGTGTAACACATATCATCCCAACCCCTACCAGAGAATGGTTGCGTCCCTGATTAGGCTTCAGGAAGTAGCAGCACTCCCGATGCACATAATCCACGTGCTGGTTAGCGATGATTAGAGTTTGGTGAGTGATATAGGACGTGTGTAGGAGCTGTGCTGCTGTGAATTGCTATCTGAGTTAGAGTTGATGGGATAGAGTAGTGTATGTGTGCCAAGCTATCAGTGAATATTGTTGTTAGAGTCTCGTGATGTCAGAAGCTTTGCAAAGTGGGATGACAATGAGGTATACTGTCCCATTAATTTTATTTTATAAATTTAATTTTCCACATCAGATAAGTTGACTAAATTGTCATTTTATACAGTTCATAAATTGTCATTTTGAAATTTATGTTAATAGACTGTTTAATTGCGCAGCAGAAGTCGGATTTGTACTGCAGTATAAATGGATTTTTCCATTAATCCAATCTTTAATTGCATCTTTAATCTAATGTTTAATGGGCCATCAGAAAGTAAGTTTACTACGTAGTATAATAATTAATCGATAATCGATGACTGATTAAAATTTTAATGAAGTCGAGTTTTACTCGAGTGATTAGTAATTAGACAGGCGGACTGCACTATTTAAATCATAAATGCATTAATAATTGTAACTTTGGAAGTAAGATTAAAACACATAATTGCAGAACAGGAAACAGTGTTTTAAGCAAAGCTTTTGTGAACACATGGAGGGCCTGATGATCTTATAGGCCAGTATAGGCTGCACCTTACGGCTTCATAAGGTTTGGTAACATTTGATAAAGAAACCGTTTATCACTACGATTGTGTTGGATTATGCGCTAATATGGTTTGCAATGAATAGCAAGTTAGTGGTACATTCCGTAAAGAACATTTTTATTGACAAACTTAAGAACCATTCTAGTTTCTTTTTAAAGAATTTGGAACAAGTTTACTTCAAGCTACGTGAATGTCGCTGAAATATTACTCGCTTACAAGTAAAAACTATTCAAGACGGATGCGAGTGGGTTGGATGGTAAGCTCAGTCTGAGAGGCCCCATAATTTCACTAGCCTAGGGCCCAAAAGGTCATAATCCGACCCTGAACACGTGTATATATTTTATTTAAAACGTTGATATAGTTTTGTAATTAAAACGTACTGTTTTTATGTACTTTTATATTACTATCACAGACAAGAGGTATTTACTAACCCAGACACACGTGCTGCGCATCTGCCGGGATTTGCACAAGTTTTACAAACAAAAATATTACAAATAGATCCCTCTTCACAACAGACTACGCCATTTTTGTAAAGATCAAAAATTGGTGACGAAGATCATTTAATTCTTGAATGTAACTATTATAATGATACAAGACATACCCTGTTTTTCATGTCAATGAAATTTTCCCAAACTTTATTAATCTTACGGTAAAGGAAAAATTTCTCTTTCTGATGAACGGAAATGAAATTGAATTTGCAAATTTAATTTGAAATTATATTACAGACTGTTTTAAAAGAAGAAAATGATATCTTAGCCACAGAAAATCATATCCAATTGATAGCAAAAGTGCATAATTGTAATTATATTATTTTTGTAAACGTGTAAATACTATTTAATGTTTAGCCTCTAGTGTTTCTTTCAATAATAATGATGGCGATTATACCCAAGTGTTGAGATGCATTGTGTGATTTTTTTTATGTACATTATATTGTATATTGTATTGTGTTGTTCGTCAATAAACTATGATATTTAATAAACAGAACCGTCCAATTTTACACTTTGTAACAGAACAGTGTTTTTACATGATCGTTTACTGAGTTTTTGCACTCAAGCTGTGTATGAGATGTTTATTATTGTTAGAGAAAGTAAGTTTTTACACTCATTCTGCGTATTATTGCTAAAAGTAGGTTTTTGTAAGGCTTTTTGGTGGCTGCGTAGCAATTGAGTCTCTAGTCAACTTCATTTTATTACTTGTAATTCAAAACTTCGGTAACTATAGTCCCCCGCCCACACCATGTAGTCATATACCGAACTGACGTGCACTTCACTTTAATTAAAGGATAAGATACCACAATAACCAGACGGTTTAGTCTAGTGGTAACGCGTTCGCTTTCCGTCGGGAAGGTCGTGAGTTCGATACAGTAGCCGGGTCATACCAAAGACATTAAAAATGGTACCTGGTGTTGCCCCGCCTGGAACGAGGAATTTAGGGTAAAAGTGGGGTAATAATAGTTTCCGTTATGTAGTTGTAGGTTGTTGTTTACAGTCTGTGCAATAGCAAAAGACAAGCACAAAAGGACAGAAAAGAAGCTACATTCGAGTGTGTGGAACTCAACAAGCTAAACAGCCAGAAGCTGTGCAGCAGGTGAAATTGTCCAGAACTACTGTTCCACACGGAATGAACTACTGTTCATTAACCCCTTTACTCATCAGGCTAAACATTGCTAAACTTGTTCAGTTAAGCAATTCAATTTATTCGTCTCTTTTACACGATATAACAATATACAATATTTATATGTGAATAATACTGCTACGATAATACGGCTACGTCTACGTCTACGAACTGCTACGGCTTAAGGTGGCGCTGCTGCAGTTCATGGCGCACGTAAATTTGATAGTCTCTCGTACGTTTTTGTACAAAAGTAGATTTTATATTCTGACAAAATAATTTTGGACCTCGTATGCAGTTGACATTTATAGTGTTAGATCGTCTGTGCACTGGCAAGCTGTTCATTTTACCGGCAGTCTGTATAATTTTGACAAATTGATGGTATTGCGGAGACTTCGTTCAAGTTTTCCCGCCATTTGGAGCTTCACAAAGGAATTCGGTTACCGGTAAACACAGACATACACGAGCGTACAGAATGACTTCGACAAGCGATCACAACATTACCCTGGATGAGTTTCGACTGTTAAACCCAAAACAAAGAGAAAAAGTCAATAAAAGTGAATTACTGAGGCTACTATCAGAATCAGAAATGACACCGCAAGCAGAGTCAGGTCTCGAGGACAGCAGTAAAGGCACTGAACTAGAAAGTCAAGCAGCTATGGAAGCAAGGATTATTCAACAGGTTAGATTATTAATTTTTCCATTATCCAAGGAAATCTCTGAACTAAAGCAGCTCACAGATCAAGTTAAATCTAGCCAGGACTTTATAAGCAGCAAATTTGACCAATTTAAAATGGAGACAGATGCTTTAAAAAAGACCACCAATGATCTTACTAAAAAATTAAACGAGCTAGAGAGAAAGCAGGATGATTTAGACCAGTATGGGCGACGGGACACCCTCATTATCTCCGGTATACCCCAAGCTAGTGATTATGAAAATACTGACGAAATTGTTTGTCAAGTAGGTCAAGCCCTCAAGGTGAACATCTGTAAAGAGGACATCTCGATCTCCCATCGATTGCCACGAAAAGAAAGTGCTACAAGACCACCTCAGATTATTGTGAAATTTATAAAACGGAAAGTAAGAGACTGTTTGTGGCAAAACAAACCCAAGAGAAATGGATCTCTTAAGGCTAGTGATTTAGGGTATGTTTCACATAATCTTGTGTACATTAGTGAAAGTTTAACTAATCGTAGACGTGTATTACTTAACAAATGTCTCGAACTAAAAAGAAACAAAGTAATCTTGTATGTTTGGACTAAAAATGGCCAGATTTTCATCAGGAAAACTGAATCATCTGAACCCTTCCCTGTAAACAATTTTGATGATGTAGATAAATTAAAACACTAATCCCTTCTTCACTCGTTTGAATCAATTTCTCATTGTAATGGTTAGCTTTAATTGTACTAAGTGTAATAAAACTTGCAAAGCAAATCAAAACTCAATTCAATGTGATGTGTGTTCCCTCTGGACACATCTAAAGTGTACAATGTTGTCTCATCATGAATTTGTAAATTTAGCAAATTCTAATGACAGTTACTTCTGCCAGCAATGCATTAATGATGTGCTTCCTTTGCAGTTCATTGATGATGATGAATTTATGGAAATGACTAATCACTATCAATTTTCTAATTTTTAAAAGATTTATCTTGCTTTTCATCAATTTATGACTCTTCTTCGCTAGTCCACTGTAATAGAGATGATACAGACATCGACAATTATAGACTTCAGTATGACAGCAAATACATTAATCTTGCAAATCTGAGTAGTGATAAATCCACAGATAAAGCAAACAATGACACATTTATAATACACTTTAACACATCAAGTTTGAGGAAATACTATACAGACATGACTGATACATTAACACAATTTCAAAAAATGCCTGAGTTAATAGCGATCTCGGAAACCAGAATTCACGAATCTGACACTTTTTTATGTAACATTCCAGGATATTCTTTCTTACACTATGATTCCAATACAGCTGCTGGTGGCGTAGGTGTGTATGTAAAATCTAGTCTCAATTTTAAAATTAAACCTGAATACAAAATAAGAACTTGTAAAAATGTTATTGTTAATGGGATTAGTACAACTAGTAGACTAGCACTTGAGGACCTGTGGCTCGAAATTGCTTCCACCGATAACAAAAAATCTTTCATATTTGGAGTAATATATAGGCATCCAAACACCCCAGTCGAACATTTTCATGACGAATTAGAATCAGTTCTTTGCACTATCAACTCCACAGGCAAACCAGCTTATATATGTGGAGACATTAATATAGATTTATATCAACATGATAACAAGCCATTTATTAATAAGTATCTCAACATGCTCTTCTCAAATCAATTTACACCAATTATCACGCGACCAACTAGAATTACTCCAACGTCACACACCTTAATTGATCATATTTATACTAATAATCTTTCTACACCCATCACATCTGGCATCATTACTAACCCCATTGCGGACCACTTGCCAATATTTGCCATTATAAGAAATACTAATCTCCTGCACAACAAGATTAAAAAATCAGTCAGATGTACGAGATCATTCAATCAAGGTAACTTTTTAAGCGAGCTTCAAGTTAATATAAGTAACCTAACACTGAATGATGGCGAAGCAGACATACACTCTTACTGCTCACAATTCATGGACTCGTTTAAAACATTACTTGATAAACATGCCCCACTCAAAACGTTATCAAGGAAAAACTCAAAAACTATAGCTAAACCATGGATCACTCCCGGCATTCTTAATTCTATTAAAACAAGAAGCCGTATGTATACAACACACAAGTTATCCAACTCGCTGTATAAGCAAAATTTATATAAAACATATTCTAACAAACTTAATCACATCAAACATGCATCCAAAAAGAAGTATTACTCCCAGATCTTGGTTGCAAACAAAAATAACATGAAACAAACTTGGAGCACTATCAATGAACTTCTCAAAATTAAAAAAAGGACAGCTAGTATAATGCCAACTAAAGTTCGTTACCAAGGCACAACCTCGTGTGACCCGCTTACAAATCTGTTTAATGCGTCAATTCTGACTGGGACATTCCCCGACACTTTAAAACTGGCAAAAGTAATCCCCATATATAAAAAAGATGATCCAAATGAGCTGAACAACTACCGACCTATCTCACTCATATCACCCATTGCCAAAATTTTTGAGTCAATTTTATATAAACGCCTGATGACATATTTAATCAAAAATGATACAATATCATGTTTTCAATTCGGTTTCCGCAAAAATCATTCCACAATATTAGCAACTGCTGAAATCATAGACAATCTTCTGACAAACCTAGACAATAAATTACTTACCTGCGGCATTTTTCTTGATTTAACAAAAGCTTTTGACACCGTTCAACACGACATTTTACTCAACAAAATGGACTATTATGGTATCCGTGGAATCACGCAAAAACTATTCCAGTCATATCTTACAAACAGACACCAGTTTACGGTTGTTGACAATTTTGCCTCTGACCGATGCTCAATTCAGTGTGGTGTACCTCAAGGATCCACCTTGGGTCCACTTCTTTTCCTGATATATATAAATGACCTCCCTCTTTGTACTAACATGCAAACACGACTTTTTGCTGATGACACTAACCTCTTCTTAGCAGACAACGACACGCATAATCTTGAGCTTAGAAGTAATGAAGAACTGATCAAAATTAACACATGGACGCGTACAAATAAGTTAACAGTAAACTATAATAAAACAAAATTTATGATCATAAGAAATAAATTTGAAAACAATGAAAACTCCATTATAACAGTATCCATGCAAGACTGTTTATTAGAACAAGTACCAGACATAAAATATCTGGGCGTCTACATAGACGACACCCTTACTTGGTCAACACACATAAAAAATATTACCTACAAAGTAAGCAAAGTTACAGGTATATTTTTTAAATTGAGGCATTACTTGAGCACGGATATACTAAAAATGATTTACTTTGCCATTGTGTACCCACACATTAACTATTGTATCTTATCGTGGGGCACAGCAAAAAAATCTGTTTTGAAACCTCTTACATCAGCACATAACAAAATTATCAAAACAATGACTTTTGCTGGGTTCCGAGATCATGCTACCCCTTCCTATTATGCTTTGCAATTATTAAAAATTAATGAAATTTATAAGCTTGAGTTAGCGAAATTCATGTTCAAGTATAAAAAGTGCATTCTACCTAAATTATATGGCAATTATTTCAAAAAGATTAGTGACGTTCACCAGTATTCTACGAGAGCAGCTACCAAACAAAACTATTTTCAGGAAAGATTTAGCACAACAAAAGGTCTACAAACTTTAAAACATAATGGTACAATTCTATGGAATACTCTTTCAGATGATCTTAAGCAATCGACTAGTATCTATCAGTTAAGTAAATTATATAAATGTCAACTCTTGCAAACTTATTATTGAGATAAGCGTACAGTATTTTGCCTATCTATCTGCCTCTTCATTTTACATCAGATCATCAAAACTCGCTCTGTATTTATTTATTTTTTTTTACATTATGCTTGTGTTATAAAGTAAATTTCAGTTACCATTGTTATTATGTTTCTGATGTCAGATTTTTATTTCAGTCCTTATTTCAGTTATGTTCAGTTTGATTTTTTTTTATTATTATTACTGTGTATGAATTGTACTAACACATTATAAGCATATCATTATCAATTTTATGTCATTCGTAACACTTTATTTATTATAAGCAGTACTAACACTAATACACTAGCATAGCGCCTATAAAAAATGTTCATCACTAACCAAAGGGCAGCTGACTAGATGACCAATTGGTCTTTCGCTGCCCTTTCTTCACATTTTTGTTGCTAAATTAATTTTATTGTAACTGTGCGTGTGTTAAAAGATAAATAAAAGATTATTATTATATTATTATTAT
>JAQGDQ010001918.1:0-17500 GCA_030141605.1 Tubiluchus corallicola
GTTGTTGTTGCTGTTGTTGTTGTTGTTGTTATTGTTATTGTTATTGTTATTGTTATTGTTATTGCTATTATTATTATTATTATTATTATTATTATTATCATTATTATTGTAATTAATATTATTATTATTAATAGTATTATTATTATTATTATTATTATTATTATTAATAATATTATTATCATCATCATTATTATTATTATCATTATCATTATCATTATCATTATCATTATCATTATCATTATCATTATTATTATCATTATCATTATCATTATCATTATCATTATCATTATCATTATTATTATTAATCTTGACACACTCTTCGTGTTTTATTTTTGTTATTAGTAAAAGGGGTGAGTTCAATTCGAGTGAGTTTTTCTAATCATCACGAATTTTTATCCTTAAAATGTTTGCAAAAGGGTGGGCAATTATAGCACAATTCAACACGATTTGTTTGGACAATTTTTAAACAAACTATCAGTGTTCTTACTGCAGAACAAAATCAAGCAACGCCCGTGATTTTTTTTAGAAACAGGCTTTTTCATTAATCGGAATTTTTTGAAAATCCTCAACACTGAATTCAAATTCGACTCGGATTCGAAGTCTCGAAATTCGCTTTAGTTCGAACATCAAAAGTTCAATTCGATTCGAATTCACTATCTGATAAAAAATGCTGACCACTTATTAATAAATTATGACTTTTTTAATTTGTTATAATAATAATAATAATAATAGTAATAGTAATAGTAATAGTAATAGTAATAGTAATAGTAATAGTAATAGTAATAGTAATAGTAATAGTAATAGTAATAGTAATAGTAATAGTAATAGTAATAGTAATAGTAATAGTAATAGTAATAGTAATAGTAATAGTAATAGTAATAGTAATAGTAATAGTAATAGTAATAATAATAATAATAATAATAATAATAATATTGATTAATTATTTGCATGTGAATTCGATTTATCTTGCTTTGCTTCTAACAACCTACAAGTACATAACAGAGACTATTATTACCCCAGTTTTACCCTAAATGCCACGCGTCAGGCAGGGCAATAGCAGGCACCATTTTTAAAGTCTTTGGTATGACCCGGCCGCTGGTTCGAACTCACGACCTCCCAGACGGAAAGCAGACGCATTACCACTAGACTAAACCGTTTTGTTCTAAGAAAGTGTGAGGTATTGCTTTCGTGCTAAAACCCAAACAGTCTAAACAGGCTGAGCCAACAGAAAAACAATTTTTGCTTCCGATATCACCTCACATTTACTACAAAACTCTGCATAATTCGACACAGAGACCACCTTCCCCAGAGTTGTACATTCACATTCCATGAGGAAGACAGCTCGGCTAAGTTTTAACATAACAAGTGCGAAGAATAGCTTTTTGCTACTGTGATCACCTCACAATTACTACAAAACTCTGCATAATTCGACACAGAGACCACCTTCCCCAGAGTTGTACATTCACATTCCATGAGGAAGACAGCTCGGCTAAGTTTTAACATAACAAGTGCGAAGAATAGCTTTTTGCTACTGTGATCACCTCACAATTACTACAAAACTCTGCATAATTCGACACAGAGACCACCTTCCCCAGAGTTGTACATTCACATTCCATGAGGAAGACAGCTCGGCTACGTTTTAACATAACAAGTGCGAAGAATAGCTTTTTGCTACTGTGATCACCTCACAATTACTACAAAACTCTGCATAATTCGACACAGAGACCACCTTCCCCAGTGTTGTACATTCACATTCCATGAGGAAGACAGCTCGGCTAAGTTTTAACATAACAAGTGCGAAGAATAGCTTTTTGCTACTGTGATCACCTCACAATTACTACAAAACTCTGCATAATTCGACACAGAGACCACCTTCCCCAGAGTTGTACATTCACATTCCATGAGGAAGACAGCTCGGCTAAGTTTTAACATAACAAGTGCGAAGAATAGCTTTTTGCTACTGTGATCACCTCACAATTACTACAAAACTCTGCATAATTCGACACAGAGACCACCTTCCCCAATGTTGTACAGTCACATTCCACGAGGAAGACAGCTCGGCTAAGTTTTAACATAACAAGTGCGAAGAATTCCCGATGAATCAAAATATGGAGAAATAAAGTAAAAAAAACCCGCTTTGATTTGAATTTCCAATGTTTCTTTTCACACCGAGTGCTTAATACCAACTAGCATGGCTTCTAAAATATGCATACCATGGCTTCGGGGTCGCTCTTGCTGTAAATTTGCTCGTCTTTAACCTGTCGTTCCACGTCACTAGACTGTTTGTTTAGCTCGTTGAGTTTCTTCTGCTTGACATCGTACTCATGGTTGAGAGCGTTCAGTTTCTTCTTGACATCGTAAACTTTTTCATCCACGGCTGCAATTGCTTGCTGAAATTGAAATTTAACTGAATCTACAAGGGTGTGGCAGGACAGGAATTTAGTTCGTTATTAATGATAATCTTTAAGAGTGTTCAACTTCTTCTTGACATCGTAAACTTTTTCATCCACGGCTGCAATTGCTTGCTGAAATTGAAATTTAACTGAATGTACAAGGGTGTGGCAGGACAGGAATTTAGTTCGTTATTAACGATAATCTTTAAGAGCGTTCAGCTTCTTCTTGACATCGTAAACTTTTTCATCCACGGCTGCAATTGCTTGCTGAAATTGAAATTTAACTGAATGTACAAGGGTGTGGCAGGACAGTAATTTAGTTCATTATTAATGATAATCCTTTAAGAAAAGACACTTGACTTACAGTGGAACTTGGGTGATGCACGGCCATGTTTTGATTCATGTACATCTTCCAATAAATTAGTAAATAAATAACTGCAGAAAAAAAGAGACAGCTTTTCTGTCAGTCATCTCTCCGCTTACTGACCAGGCTCAGTGCTGCTTAGTCTAACTTTGGTGTCACTGTTAAAGGACAAGAAAAGAGGTACCTGAAGTAGGTTTGAGAAAAATCACTTTATAGCAATTTTATGCGTATATTTTACTCACGCTGAAAGGAATTTTAGTTCGTTTTCATTTTAAATCTCCCGCAATACTGTTCCGAAGTCGCTATTACATGACGTCATGTGCCAAACGTAAATGAAGGGAAGAAAAGGCAATGTTAAATTATGTCTCAAAAGACTTTCCGTGCAAATCTATATTACTTAGATTTTTGCTTACCTACTAGAAAGACTTATGTAACTAGAAAAGAAAATTATTAATTATTTAAAATGTTTTCACCAGTTGGTAAAATGTCGCTGACTCACCCTCCAGGGTGCACCACTCACTAACCAAAAAACATATTTTAATCTTATTGACAAGATACAGTAATTTAAAATTTTACGTAGTTAGTGACTTGTGCGCTACGAATGCTCTGATTATTTTTTCAAACTTTACGAAATGTTGTCTAAACTTGTTTCAAATGACCTGTCGTCAGAATGACTGCGTCTAATGGTCATCGCGGGAGTTTAAATTTACATTTTTTATACAGCGTGACTACCGATTAAAGTCCAGTATGTAAAAAGGCAGTGTGTAAACGAATTTTTTAAACTATATGCATATGGAGGGTTTTCTAGTGCCACAAGTCTGATTATTCCTTTTCACCAAAGTCAACGTCTCAGTTTCATTTTCTTGTTATTCTCTGTTTCAAATTCACAAGACAGACAGTATTTTATGCCATTGTCTAGACCAGTGGTTCTTAACCTGGGTTCAATCGAACCCTAGGGGTTCGGTGAGTCGATCTCAGGGGTTCGGCAGAGCCTCCGCCATGGAGGTCCGGACACACTTGAATTATCGTGTAAATTCGTGATGAAACACACGCCCCGCTTGGCCATCACTGGCTGCAGATGATCATGCTACACTGCTTGGCCAATCAGCGCTGCGGGCAATTTAGTGCGCGCTCAGTGGTCAACGTGTGACTGTCGTTGTAGTACGTCGTGTGATTTCTTTAATATTTCATCCATACTAACTATGTCGGGCAAAAGAAGATAGTGGTCGGATGAATATGTACAACATGGATTCTCATGTATCACGGAACGTGATGGGAGTGACAGTGCATGATATGCAATGCCAAGTTGAGCAACTCTAGTCCTGCAGTTTTCACTAAAGAGGGGTTCGGTGAATGCGCATATGAAACTGGTGGGGTTCGGTACCTCCGACATGGTTAAGAACCACTGGTCTAGACTGTAATCACATGAGTAATTCAATGTCATCAGCGGCGGATTATGATTTTATGGGCCTTAGGCTTGAGCTTGGAACGGGCCTTTTAAATGTTGCTACACTGCTGAGCTGACGTGTTTTTGTGGAGCTCTCGTCGTTTGTAAAAGATGACAAATTAAACAATTTATCACTGATGCATATTGAGTCAGATATGTTGAAAAAAATGCACTTTTCAGAAATTAAAACTGACTTTGCCCCCAGAAAAATTCGGAAACTGAAATTTCGAACTTAAACTGTGTAAACGTGAATTGTGTAAACCCGATTTGAAATATAGTGACTGACTTTTGAAAAAAAACTTTTTTCTATATTTTATTTTGGCGGTCTCCTTGCTCCTTTGTCAATTTATTTTTTTTACAAAAAAAAATTTTTTTTTGCGTTTTATTTTGCCATGCCCCTTTTGATCCCGGGCCTTAGGCTTCAGCCTATAGGGCTATCCGCTACAGAATGTCGTGTCAGTAACTTTAAATGGTAGCTAGTTATGTCTACCAGAAATCATAGTATACAACAGTTTCACCAATCTGTAGTAGAAGCAAATATTACTAATCACAGATAAAAGACAAACCTGGCTATTCTTCTGTTTTGTTGCCGCATCATCTTGGCCCCAAGTTCTAAATGCTTGTTTGGTTACTTTGTGGTCACCCTGTACGTAAAATACGAGTTTCGTTGTAAATAAAATTGTGGATGCATTTTGCACAAAAAGACCTCAATTTTAAACATCTGTAATTTTGAAACACACTTCAGCATGGAGAGTTACGATTAGTTAATGGTCATTCTTTGAAATCATCTCATAATACAAAGAAATATTCTGCCACTTCTTTAAGAAACTCCATGAAAATCCCGATATTAGAAGTCCACAGAGATTATCAAACTCTCCTGTTTCTCTATAAATATATCAACAATATTAAGTCTCCTTTCAAAAACACTTCTTGAAAACACCCAGTATGAATAACAGAACACTAAATTTAAGAAACATTAGAACGAACAACCAATATGGAAAGAATTCCATTACTAAGCAAGCAATACAACTTTGGAATTCATTACTGACATCACTAAAACACAGCAGCTCTTTATCAATATTCAAGTCTAAATTAAAAAAAAACATTTAATGACTCGTTTTGAATATCTGACATACGACCACGATGATACTTACTCAAATCATAGTTTCGTTTTTCCAAGACCTTACTAAACTAGTTTATATTTTATTTTTGAATTTCTAGTTGCACTTATAGTTTAGCTTGCACCAGATGCATTTGCCCAGAACAGTGTATGTTTTTTATATGAACTAACACTGATTGTCTGTCTTTTATTATGATGGTCAATGTTTTTAAAATGGCAAATAAAGATTTTACTATTACTACTACTACTAGTTGCAAAGCACAGTAGATTTGGAGGCAGAACGTGGTTAGTGTAATGACATTGTACGACTGAAACATCGAATGGCAGAAGAGCATGGGATGCTATTAATATTTTCGAAACACGACTAGATTGCTATTCACAAAAATAAAACATAATGCATTTTAATTCTTTCACTACAGAAGCTGGCACTTTACCGCCTATGTTTTTCATGCAAGGGATGGAAGGCAGTAGACTACTGCACAAGTTCAGCATTAAGTAAGTGCAGTGACTGCATGTCGCACAGGGGCGGAACTAGATGTGGCAAGCAGGGGGGGGGGCACAAAAATTTTCTGGGAGGGCGAAGCAACCGAAGTGGTTAAATAATAGTTAAGCCAATTTTTAACCCCTTTTATACTGCATGCAGGTCTATAATTAGCGGACAGAGTAATAATGAGAAAATTAACTCTCAGTTAACCTAACGTTACTAATGTGCCTCTAACTAAATTGTTATTTACAGAAATTTATCACACACAAGTTTTAAGAAAATAATACGTAGGAAATAATGTCAAAATGAAATGTGGAACGATTCTTCCTTGGACAAAAAAGTCTAAAGTTTTAAAAAAGTCTCAAATTTCAGCATGGTACCGCTGCTACACCAGCATCCTATAGCTGTGCACTCAGACCTGTTGGCCTGTGTGTAGAGCCTGTGACTGTGTGTGGTCCCAGTAGACCTACACTGTGATAGGCACCTCTATGCACACTGAGTTTTGTCTGCACGCACACTGAAGCTACCAAACATTTTTTTACCTAATTCTAATTCATATTGAAAATGATTACATGCGAACTGCAATTTTCACTGCAAAATAAATTATTTGTCCGATTTTGCACCCCTCGCTCCCCCCTAGTTCCGCCCCTGAAATGTTGGATATACCGCATGCTCAGAAGCATTTTCTCGTCTCAAATCCTTCAATTCTCCTTTGAGTGAGCTTATAAGTTCCCTGTTCTTTCGAATTGTTGCTTCTGACGACTCATACACAGATTTCCGATCAGCATCTGAAAATAGCAGTAGTTCAGTAACAGCCAAGAAACTAAATTGTGACAAAATAGTAATGAAAAAATAGTAAAATTACTACTAGAAACCTAGTAAATAAAGTTTCCGCTGCAAATCTGCGCATTTTTCTTGCAAAGCTTGCTGCAGGAGTGATTTTGAAGTCTGTAGCTTAATTCCAAACGCCATTTAGTAAAATTTTGGCTTTAAACCAGGAAACTGATATCAATCACATTTTTCAGTTTTCAGTTTTCACACGTGACAGCTTTACATGCTGCCATAGTAACCGGAACGTCATGTAAAATCATTCCTTGGTTTAATATTTTCTGCGGACGTACTAAGTATGACGCGTTTCGCAATTCTAAATGCAGTACAAACATCAGAGTGTCTAAAAATTACAATTATTTAATAATTTTAATTTTAAATTATTATAATGTTCGTTTATATGTAAATGCGTTTTCAACTATTTCAGCTCTGTTCTCGATTCAAAACGTGTTTACGAATTTGCGTCTAAATGAGTAACAAATGCAGGAGTAGTTTCGTCATATTGTACAGCGTGATGCCGTAATGTATGTGGGATTTTCTGGCTTCTTGCTTTTGTGGTTTGCGTAATAAAATAGTTACAAATTTGAAACCAGTGCTTTAGTTAGAGACGAGACCAAAACGACTGCAGTAAATAATAAGCAAGAGTCTCTTTAGCTTAAAGGTATTGAAATTTTGGGCCGTGGTGCTAAGTTAGATTGTGACCTGGCGTGGCACCTGTTTATGCCATAATGACATTAATGTTAGTTACTAGTAATGTAGTACTACTAGTAGTATTAGATTTATAAAAAATAGAGATATCGTGTTATATACTCTTTGCGGCTTTGACTACGGTTATAGTATAAGCCTGTAGTCTAGTGTGATAAAACATTACTTCTTTCGGAGAAGCACACGATCTGAATAGTAAATTGTTTTGAAAAAATATCCTGAATTATCTGGAAAAGTCTCCCATATCCTTAACGTCATCATTTCTTCAGAGATTCTTCACGCTTCTTCGGTAGTCTTTTAGTACCAAAAAAAGCAGCAAAATCTCTCAGAAAACACATTTTCTTAATGATACAGTAGGCGCCGCTTATTAAACTCACAGTTAATAGACTCATTCGCTTAATTGACTCAAAAGCACTTGGAATGGCCGCTCCTATTCAAATGTATATAAAAACTGTTGGTAATTGACTCAAGTAACTCCACATGATTGACTCAATATTTCTACTTTACGCTTGTAGGACACTTTTGTCCACCCACGGAGTTTTTACTGACTTTATGTCATCTTTAAAACTCTTTTGTGCACTGTAATATCCGTAGAAACAGTCACTTTAACTACTGCTTTGTTTTAAGTAAGTACGGAATGTTTATCATATGCATTAATATGTTAGCCTAGCGGTTTCGCTCTGAATCTGTCACCCGCTTATCCACTGCTGTTGTTTGTAACTTCGTTGTTTCTGGAAGCTAAATGTTTAATCACTTGCCCAGCGGTTTCCTTTGAAGCTCCTGCTGTTTTTCACAAAGTCATCACCAACTGCAGCTCAGGTACCTTCTGACTAGGTGTCGTCGTCATCTTCACCATCATCATCATCATTGTCGGCGTCATCCTCATCATCATCATTACCTGGCATTAGTTTTAAGCGAGATTTTGCCCACTTGCGACGATCATCTGTAGTAAGAATTCCCACGGGATCAGGAGCAGCATCTTCCTCAGCTGCCAGCTTTGTTATCCTCCTCAGTTGAGTGTCGAGATTGTCCTCACTCAGCCTCTTGAAGTTCGCCACAACATCCGTAACCAGTCTGTACAATGTCTGTAAATTTAATTGATTGCTACTAAAGTTAATTAACGGCAACCGAACACATTACTATGCGCAGCATACAGCAATGTAGATTTCAATGTTTTTATCACTATGAGAATTTCATAAACCAACTTCTTGAAGAAATGAAGCAACTGATCTTGCATGATTTTTTGTGATTTTTAATGGTTATAATCAGATTTTTTTTTCTTTTTTTAATTAACTTATATAAATTATGCTTCTTAAATAATTGCACATGTGTATTTCTGACATTAATTCGTTTCTAAAGTTCATTCAAAGCGTTTGCAATACATACTAAAATGAGAGTAACGACTCATACAGTTTGTATAGCAGACTAAATTCTGTATAAATTGTTAACTTGCATAAGCTTTGCAATGCATACTAAGGTGATGAGCGATCACTCATGCTTGTGTAGTAGTAATATACTAAACCCATCGGCTAATTGATTCAGTCGGTTAATTGGGTCAAAGCACTTCCATCCCAAAGTGAGTCTATTAAGCGGCGCCTACTGTAGTAATAAAAACATATTTAAAAATGCATCTATTGACAAAACTATGCATTGATTTTCCAAATAGGTTCGTGAATGCACACTTCGTATGTTTAGCATTACTTCCAACTCTTATGGGTTAGCTTACGTGCTGTGCTGTGTAATTTCAAAAACATTTTACTATCTAATAAGGGCTAGCAATTATGTTACAGACAAAAGCAGTTTTTTCACATTTTTCTTACCTGTCTTGTCTCATATATTTTGAATTATGTAATTTTTAATCAACTACTAGCTCATGGACTGCTGTATCATGTAAATGTGCCATTTGTAAATTCAGCGAACTTCCCAATTTTGTTGCGTCGTAATTAAATGCTGAAATAATGGCAGAAAATTTTTTATTGACCTAGATAGCTTTTTGTGTAAATTTTAGAAAATGTTACTGCCTACAATTTTTTACTGTCTCAACTTTTACTGTCTTCATATAGTTTTCATTTTTCTTGTACCAATACCCCTGGTGGCATCCAAAAGACTTAAGAAGTACATATTATTTCCATGTTATCGCTCATATACATTATGTTTGATATCGGTTTACGAGCTTTAAGCTCATGTTTCTACAAATATGTACTGTTTATATCATACCGATGAAAATAAATATGATCTTATCTTAACAGATGATGAATTAGAATGGATGATCTAACAAATTAAACTGATAATTTGATATTATTAATAAAATAATATTACTGATAAACTGATAATTATTAACCTGCAAGGTGTACGTCCACGTTTCGGTTGTGTTTAAGTTTATTTAGTTTAGTTTATTATTATTATCACGTTCAGTACAATATAATGACATTAAGCACACAGTGACATCAAAATTATTACATCTACTGTATTAAATTTTCATGTTTCATACACTATCGTTATCATAAAAGAATAATTGTACTGCAGTGGGCTAGAGAAGCAAAGGCTTGTATAAGCCCGCTGCCATGTGAACCCGATAAAAAGGAATGGATGAGTGAATGAGTGAACAAAAAAAAAGAACTGGGAGAAAGGTTAGATCACACAGGAAGGGTAGAAGGATGTGTTAGTGGTAGGAAGAAAGATAATAGATTGCGCTACGTTGACATCAGCTCTAAAGACTTATCAACGATGATGCCTTGTTTTGCACAATCTGTACCAGGATTGTGGTATGACTGCTGCAGTAGGTATAGGATATTAGGAAGTGTTGTACCTGTTGAGAATCATTGCTCTGTATTTCTTTTTAAATTTTGAATTTGCTGAACAGTTTTTTAATTCATTATTTATGTCATTCCATTCATTCATTCATTTGCAGGAATGGTCCATCCTTCATGTACTCATAAAGTAAAGTAGATGGCATGTATCTTGCAGCCGTATGATGAAACTATTAATTGATCACATGATCAATGTCACCAAACTAAGCCAATAGGTTAACTAGCAGAAGATACGATGGAAGCGCTTATCAAGCAACTGGCAAAAGAAGCTTCCGGAAATAAATTTTCCAACATTCGCAAGGCCAGCTTGGAAGCGTGTGGTTTGTACCATCCGTTTATTATCATTTATTAGCCACTGGCATTCTAATTTCATCGTATATATTAATTTCGCTGCTATGTTATATATATATATATATATATAAACTAATTTTTGAAATTAGTTGAAATCAAAGTTTATTTATTTCTCACTGGTTATCAGTAATGTTTAGTTTAAGTCTGCATTCAAGTTTTTCAGTGCACATTTATTTTTCAGTTTTTTGTTTTGCATTACTAAATTATTGTATAATTATCGATTATCATATAATCTCTCTTTTGTACGGTATGAATGTACGTTCTGAGATTTATGGTATAAGCGATAGCAGTACTTGGCCGTTAATGCAGTGATTTGGTGGAAAATATGGCTCTTTTTAGCCCCTAATATGATAATCATCATCTTACAAAATTGCAACCCTCGTCGAGAGTTGGCCGTAGAAAAGAGTGGCTGCGTCTCCTGCATCCCCCGAAAGAACGATGTCATAACAATTATTCTGTTTTACATTTTAAATTAAAAAATACACTTTTGTATGACTGCGTCAGATAAGTATATGAACATACAAAAAAGTTACAAAATTCCCGGCTGGCCGTGCAAAAAAAATTACCCGGCGATTAGACGGAAACAGAATCTTTTTTTGTCTCCTTGACCTGCATTATTGTGACAAAGTTCTCAAGCTGTTAATAATTCCATTGTAATGTCACTGGGCAATTTTAGGGAAGCCAAGACACAAAAGTAAAGTGTTCTTGCTACATATAATAACATATTGCTGTTGTTTGCACCGCGAGAGCTAAAGCAGGAGTGTGCAAATTATCTGACTAGCCGGGCCACATTAAACTTTCCCACAATTCCTGCGGGCCACAGGCAGTTTGATCAAGAAGCCAAGTACAGAAAGGCCTAATAACGATTTTTTTTGCATCCGACCTGCGTACATCATTACTACTACACTCAAAGAACTATTTTAGAAGTTATTAGAATTTATATTACAAACCATATATTTCTACTTTCAGGACAGATAGTGGTAATTTCATTACAATGCATATTAGTAATGTGTATCACGCAGTCTGTGTAGTACAGTGACATTAAGCTACAACTGTCTTGTAAGGGTTAACGGCATCCGATCTAGTAGAAAAAACTATCTTTGGGATCGTGGCACAGACTTCAGCTGGATCGCCTGGGCCACACTTTCATTAAGTTGACAAATCTCTTTGCGGGCTGCACAAATTCTCTCGGCGGGCCGCATGTGGCCCGCGAGCCGCAATTTGCACACCCCTGAGCTAAAGCTTTGTTAACTGAATAAATGATAAATTGTTAGTTAACTGTTAAATTGTGGAAACAAATTTTGTAACTAATTCGTGTTACACAGGAAGAAGCTGATGTACAAGTTCAAATAGAGAGCATTAGAGATCAAGTTTCTATTATTATAAAAAATTAATGGATTTATTGCAAATGTAACTTAAATCCAACCCTCGGCGAGACTTACCTTGATTACCGACGAATCAATAACCAGAATGCTCCCATCGTGCGACTAATGTTGCCTATTTGTGTATTTAATTTTGAATTGACCAGCTTTCTTGTACAAAAAATTTCTATAGGTTTTACATGTCAAATGTAGACCTGCGTTAACTCAAATGTAGATTTAGGTAATTCAAATGTGTCTTGGTAACTCAAATGTAGACTTAGGTAGTTCAAATGTGTTAACAATGGTTTTCAAGAAATCTTAAGCATTTTTGGTAAGTCAAATGTAGACACGTGTCAAGTCAAATGTGACATTGGTATCTCAAATGTGGATAGGTGGTAAAGTTTAAGGATGTTAAATTTAATCTTCTTTAATTTCAATTTAATAATTGCTCCTAAGTTAAAATAACAACGTTATAGGCCTACTAATAGATGCACTATCTTTGGTTTATCTTTTTCTAATTTGCACCTAAATAACTTAATTACCGATTTATTCAAAGTGATGCATTTACATTTGACTTACCTAAGTCACATTTGAGTTACCAAAGCACATTCGAAATTCCTATGTCTACATTTGATTTATCTAAGTCACATCTGAGTTACCAAAACACATTCGAAATTCCTATGTCTACATTTGACTTACCTAAGTCACATTTGAGTTACCAAAACACATTCGAAATTCCTATGTCCACATTTCACTTACCTAAGTCACATCTGAACTTTCCTGTGTCTACATTTGACTTACCTAAGTCACATTTGAACTTTCCTGTGTCTACATTTGACTTACCTAAGTCACATTTGAACTTTCCTGTGTCTACATTTGACTTACCTAAGTCACATTTGAACTTTCCTGTGTCTACATTTGACTTACCTAAGTCACATTTGAACTTTCCTGTGTCTACATTTGACTTACCTAAGTCACATTTGAACTTTCCTGTGTCTACATTTAACTTACCTAAGTCACATTTGAACTTTCCTGTGTATACATTTGACTTACCTAAGTCACATTTGAACTTTCCTGTGTATACATTTGACTTACCTAAGTCACATTTGAACTTTCCTGTGTCTACATTTGACGTGTAAAACCTATAAAGTTCAGCATGTCTGCCAGTACACGAACATTGTGACTGCGAATCCGCAATGCATTTCGCTTATTTCAACCAGTGATTTGCAGTGTCGTGTGATTATCACCAGAGCGGTCACCAAAATTTGTCGTATGCAATACGTGAATAATTCATTTGGGTTTTGCATGTATTTTAGAATTACTGGAATCCGAAGAGAAAAGAGTGAAGCAACCGCTGCATCAAATAAGGTCTGTCTATTTGTATTTCATATTGTATATTGGTGTATAGTATGTATAGTATATATAGTATATATAGTATATTGTATATTGTATGCTACATGTATATAGTACCTGCAAACATTTTTCGTTTTTTATAGAAAAACAGAATGATTTTTCATGTCCGACTCCATTTTGAAGTTTCAATTCAATTCAATTTTAATTTATTTATCTCTTTATAATACTACGATAAAACATGGTTAATAAAAGAATTGCTAATAAGTTTTGAAGAATGGTTAAAATGTATAGATGGATCTAGAACTAGAGAAAGGATAGCGAATAGACAATTCAATTCAATTCAACTCATTTCAATTTATTTATCTCTTTATAATACTATGATAAAACATGATTAATAAAAGAATTGCTAATAAGTTTTGAAGAATGGTTAAAGTGTATAGATAGATCTAGAACTAGAGAAAGGATAGCGAAAAGACTATAAAGTCGCCTAGTCTGCTATCCTTTACCGAATATAGATAAAATGATTTTTAGACACTGGTGGGCATTAATGTTATCAGTTTAATTTAGGAAACATTAGTAATTTTAAAATTATGACATTTGCCATATAATTAAGTAATCCAGAGCAAAGAAAACACGTGCACTTTAATTAGCGGGTCAACAAAATACGGTCAATCTTGATTAAACTAAAAATAGCATTTAGATTTTTTTTGTACAGTAAAAGTGTGCATCTTAATACCCAGGCATTGAATGTTGAATATGTTCCTGTATTATATGTAATAAGGAATAATCCGTTTATTTGTGTATTAGTCAAAAGCACCGTTACAATTATATAAACAAATGTTTTAGATACAATTGCAGAAACTGAAAACAAAATTACCACAAAGACTTACCAAATAAGCAGTCAATTATTATTGAACAAAGGATGTAAGATCATTTAAATTAATGCGTAATTGTAATGATTTAAATCACTGTTTTCCTTTCAACATCAGATGTTATTATGTAAACTTTCACTCTAAGTATGCATGTCTAGAAAGATTATAAATAGTTTCCTTCTGCAGCTGAATTTTATGTCTGGATTTTACAGTTTTTAAGATCTGTACATCCATAATTTTATTTTATCTGCAGAATAAAGTTGTTACAACACAAAACCTGATCACGTTCAAATACAGAGGTTCATTTTAAAAAGTGACAAGTAGGAAGTCTCTTTTATAACCATAAGTAAAAATAAAGAGACAATTGTAGTTAATCGCAGCAAGGTTTAGGGTCAACGATATTTCACAAATGTCTCTTAGCGACCTACTTTGTTATTTTATTTATTTATTATTATTATTAGACAAAACACCGTTACAATTACATAATAAGATATGCTACATACAATTACATACAATTATACAAACTAAAAACAAAAGTACTTCAATTAGTTGTCAATTACCGTATTTTCCCGTGTATAAGAGACCCTTTTTTGCTCAGAATTTTCACTTTAAAAATAGGGGGTCTCTTATACATGGGAGTAAGTTTTTTCAATAAGATGCATAAATTGTGACACTAATGATTTTAAAGAAATAAGTGCTCTACAACTGTTTTATTTCGAATAATTATAGTTTCCTTTCAATAAATCTTCTCCATGGTTAAATTATAATGATAAAATTAATGTGCCGGGTAAGTTATTATTTTTTTAAATGTCTCTTTGGTATTGGAGAGAAATCGATTGTTCTGCAGCCAATCAACACATCTGCATAAGCTCTCTGCATGCCCGTCGACGTCATTGATACGTCGGCAGAGGTCAACGAGATGAGTCAGCCTAAGCAAGGCGTGTCGAGTCAGCCTAAGCAAGGCGTGTCGCGTTCGACTATGAAGCGGTTGTAAGGAATTTAATGATTTCTATGATGAATAAAGTTATTCATTACCAAAAAACTTTTTTCCAGAATTTTTGCCTAAAAATTGAAGGGGTCTCTTATACACAAGGGTCTCTTATACATGGGAAAATACGGTATTAGTGAACAAATGATGTAACTGCTTGCAGCTGTGCTAAAAGCTGGAACTTGGAAAGTCCAGCTGCAATGCATGGTGTGTTGTTAGGTGTTAGGGGCAGGATAAAAGAGATGCGCAATGAAAAGAGACAGACATGAAGGTAAAATGAGGGTGTAAGTAAGTCATGTAAGGAGAAGAGAAGAAAAAAAGCTAAAAATTATTAAAAAATTTAAGAAACGATGAAATGATAATGATGAAAGCACAATGGCTACAGCATGCTAAGTCATTTATGTATACAGGGACGGACTGTTGAATGGTAACCAATGTGGTGAACACAATATGGCACGAAAAGTTGAAGACCAAGTCTAGCTAATATGTATTTAAGACAGGGGTGTGCAAATTATCTGACTAGCCGGGCCATATTAAACTTTACCGCAATTTCTGCGGGTCACAGGCAGTTTGGTCAAGGAGCCAAGTATAGAAAGGCCTAATAACGATTTTTTTTGCATCCGACCTGCATACATCATTACTACTACACTCAAGAAAGTATTTTAGAAGTTATTAAAATTTATATTACAAACCATATATTTCTACTTTCAGGACAGATAGTGGTAATTTCATTACAATGCATATTAGTAATGTGTATCACACAGTCTGTGTAGTACAGTGACATCAAGCTACAACCGTCTTGTAAGGGTTAATGGCATCCGATCTAGTAGAAAAAACTACCCGCACTATCTTTGGGATCGTGGCACGGACTTCAGCTGGATACACTCAATTAATCGCCCGGGCCGCACTTTCATTAGGTTGACAAATCTCTTTCGCGGGCCGCACAAATTCTCTCGGCGGGCCGCAATTTGCACACCCCCGCTTTAAGAGATATGTTTTCATCTCCTTCTTAAGTCTAGGTTGACATGATAGTGTTCTGATATTACAAGAAATGGAATTGCAAACTTTGGGCCCTACAAAAAAACAAAATGTTTAGCAATGTGGGTTCTACAATATGTAACATAATATTCATTATACCTAGTAGTATGCTGTTTGATATTTTTGTTTATAGGATTTACGAAAAACTGTGGAAACAAATTAAAGTGGATTTTGTGTATAAATAAATACCACAGTGCTGTACTTAATAAGATCATCAATTGTTAATAGATTACTATATTTAAAGTGTTGTTTAGAAATTGCAGAAAATTTAGAAGGACCGTAAAAATTATGCACAAATACTTTTGCTTGCTTTACCGGGAATTTCAACGAATAAAGTTTCAATTTCATCCTCACAGATTGATAGAGTATCAATATAGATATAGATATTATCAATTATCAATATAGATTGATAATACCTGCAAAAACCAAGTCTTTCCGAATGAGCAATGTCACACCACCTCCCCTTTTTTACTTTCCTATTAACACCCTAGAAGAGAGAATGGTTGGCTAAGCTCATCTGTCAACCACGCCTCAGTGAGTGCAATTACTGGGAGGTTACATTGCAAAATTTTCAAGTATGCAGGAAAGTGATTAAAATTAGATTTTAAACTTCTAATATTGATATGAATTAATGAAAACGGGTTAGAATAAAATGCGTTCATAAAGTAACAGTGAACATTAAATGCGTTCATAAAGTAACAGTGAACATTAAATGCGTTCGTAAAGTAACAGTGAACATTAAATGCATTTGTAAAGTAACAGTGAACATTAAATGCATCCGTAAAGTAACAGTGAACATTAAATGCATTCGTAAAGTAACAGTGAACATTAAATGCGTTCATAAAGTACAGTGAACATTAAATGCGTTCGTAAAGTAACAGTGAACATTAAATGCGTTCATAAAGTACAGTGAACATTAAATGCGTTCATAAAGTAACAGTGAACATTAAATGCGCCCATAAAGTACAGTGAACATTAAATGCGTCCATAAAGTACAGTGAACATTAAATGCGTTCATAAAGTAACAGTGAACATTAAATGCATCCGTAAAGTAACAGTGAACATTAAATCCGTTCGTAAAGTAACAGTGAACATTAAATGCGTCCATAAAGTACAGTGAACATTAAATCCGTTCGTAAAGTAACAGTGAACATTAAATGCGTCCATAAAGTACAGTGAACATTAAATGCGTCCATAAAGTACAGTGAACATTAAATGCGTCCATAAAGTACAGTGAACATTAAATGCGTTCATAAAGTAACAGTGAACATTAAATGCATTCATAAAGTAACAGTGAACATTAAATGCATTCATAAAGTAACAGTGAACATTAAATGCGTTCGTAAAGTAACAGTGAACATTAAATGCATTCATAAAGTACAGTGA
>JAQGDQ010001378.1:0-26810 GCA_030141605.1 Tubiluchus corallicola
TAATATATAATTTACTTCGTTCGGTTACGTATTGTTGTTATTACTGAGGGATAGGAAACCTGTAACAGTTATTGGTGGTTTAATTTAATTACCTTTACTATACGTAATTTAGGTTCACTAGATTTATATTTAAAAACGCGAAACATATTTGTTTGTTGGTACAGTAACCATTGTTTTCTGTTGCAGGGCAGCCATTGTTGTACTGGATAGCTCAGAGAATGGGACTGTGGAGCAGCATTTCATTCAACTTTGCTGTTTTGATTAATCTTATCATAGCAATTTTCTATCCATTTGATGAAGAGAAAACAAGTATGTGTGCTGTACAAGAATGACTTGAAACTGATTATTTATTAAAATGCAAACCATGGTTTGGATTGTTTGAAATAAGTGCTTTTGTAACTGATAAGTTGATTTTTGACTGCATTCTACTCAGCTTACTAGTCTGCTAGTATACTGAGCATGATACAGAGTGGTCCTTAAAAGTGATGAGCGAACCCCGGGCCTCTCTGCTAATTTTGATAATTCGTCATCAGAATTGCTCGCTCAAGGGACAGAGGGTTTTAAGAGATCTCTGAGAGGTTTCTGAAGATATAGTCATGTTGTAGATTTTATTAGTTCAATACATTATTTTAGTGAAGAGTATCGTCTTGTATTTTAAGGATTAATTTTCTCTCACAAAGTACTGATTTTGAGTGCCTAATGGCTTTTTTGAAGCATTTGAAATATTGAAAAGTCGCAAAACTGTGGAGGTGATTTTATTTCACTCTTCTTCTGCAGTATTACTGTAAATAAAACTGTTTTCATGGGTGAGTCTGGAGTTAGTTCAGTGTGACTTTTTTATTTATTTAATGAACACTTTTCTTTTGTTGTGTAGAAACCGATGCAAAGATTTCCGGGCTCATCTGGACTGCAATGTTAGTTTCACTGGCTATAGTCATCACGTTGCCTCGCCCATCTGGAATTAGGACCCTCATTGGTTCTGTTATACTACGCATGATCTTCTCGATAGGAATTCAGCCAACTCTCTGGTTACTAGGAACACTAAATGTGAGTTAATGCAGTAAGAAATAACTGCGAAAACGGTGTATGTGTACCTGAGTGGTTTTAACATCTGGATTTCGAAACGGTTTTTATGCTGGCTGGTACAGATTTGCAGCTGTGCTTGGTCAAATGGAGGAAAAAACGTGACAAGACAGACTGTTGAAGCGATACAGTTTATTAAATAAGCCCTCTAACAGTTAACCATTTTGCTATAAGCATAAAAGGTAATCACTGCTTTTCACACGTCAGTTGTCTTGCATTACACATGGCAAATCAGATTAGAAGAGTACTGATTATAGGGTGTATAGGGTATACTATATATTATATTATATACCTAAAATTATTTGGGTGTCTGTATATATTATCTAACTGCAATGAGTCGCTGGTTAGCAATTATCAGTTTTCTCACAAACTGAAAATCGGATACATAATTTTGTATTTCTATGCTGAGAACTGATGTTCTGTCTTTGTTATTTTATTTGAACTAATAATTTTGTTGTTTGCAGGTGATAAATAAAGGCATACATATAGTTAGTTTGATGGGAAATCGTGGTACATTTAGTAAGAGTGTACATGCTATTGTAACCGACTTTGAATTCTTATATAACGTCGGTTACCTTGTTGTGTGCATTCTAGGACTTTGTGCTCACGAATTTTTCTATAGCTTGTTGGTAAGTAAAATAAACAAGTTATTAATGTTCACTTTCTTATTATTAATTTTTCTGTAGTTTGTTGGTAAGTAAAAAAGCAGTTGTTAAAGTCACCTATTTGAAGGTCAAGAAAATAATATTTGTTATTTGTGACTGCATTATTTATTGGTTCATTCAGTTTTTGTTTATTATGATAAATATTTTTGTTGTTGGTTATTACTACACATCATTTATTTTCAACAGATTAGTATTAATTTTTATAACAAAAAAATTGGCGAACTTTTTTGTTTCTCACTGATTGTACAAGGTTAAACATTTGCCATACTGTCTGGTTATATGAGGCAGATGATATAACATTTTTCCATGTTTCTAACCTAATATGTTTCACAACTAACTTTTTTGTAACTACTTTTGAAAACTATTACTGTCTGCAACTATGAGTTTGCTGAGTTGTCTTTGTTTTTTCTAGTTACTGGACGTTGTCTACCGTGAAGAGACGCTGCTCAACGTCATCAAGTCTGTCACAAAGAATGGGCGGTCCATCTTGTTGACCGCTGTCCTTGCCATCATTCTCATCTACATGTTTGCTATTGTTGGTTATTTACTCTTCCAAGACGACTTTGTAATGGAAGTCGATTCCAAGCCACAGATTTCTCACGAAACAGGTAGCAGTCCTGATTTATGCTAAATAAAGCCTACATTTAGGAAGCTACTTTTAGGACCCAAATTGTACTTCATTTTCTAGAGTACTACTATGAAAACAACAAAAATGTTTAAATTTTCTTAATTATGACAAGGAAAAGTTCTTGAAGTTATGTGAAAATAATGTGGAAAAGTTCTAAAATTCACTGCATTGCTTTAATATTTTACTTCTCTGCAGCAGATAGTTCTGCAATGGCTGAGATGGCAAATACTGTCCCACCGTTACCAATGTGTGAGGCAGGAAAGAACTGTACTGAAGAAAATGCACCGTTTTCAGGTAAGTGCGCCTGGCACATTGTGTGCTGGTGCACATTCTTTGCTAATTAGTTGTAATTCTAGTACGTTCAATGCTAATCGTTGTATACCAGGCAAAGTCTGCACTGTTGTTATGTTGCTGTTTGTTTGTAGTAACTGTTAAAGGAAGCACCATTGGAAATTCAAAAAAAGGTTTCATTATTATTGACTTTCAGATTCTGTAAATCCCTGTCCGTTATGAAGCCAATTGTGCAGCAATTCCTGAAATCCTTACGTATCTCTTAATCTGCCTTTGTTCACTAAGTGATTTCACAACACTCAACAAGATTACGGGCAATAAAATAACGCGTCAAAAGTAGTTTTTCAGATATTTATTCTTATCTGTTCTGTTATAGATTTACAAGGATGACTAATAAAAATATTAAATTTAAATTGTCTCCACTGAAAATAAGTAATAAGGAATAAGTAAGTCATGAGGCTCCTTCTCAGTGAGAAAATAGGCAAGTCAGCATGTGAGTGAGTGAAGTGCATGAGTGAAATATTGAGTGAAGAAAAAATGCGAGTCTACAAGACCATGATAAAACCCACTTTTGTGTCGTCCAGTTTAGAGAATGACTTTCTCCACTGACACGTCTAGTGCAACCTTAAGCACTTTCTTTCGCATCCAAATGCATTTATGATTTCTTACTTGACACGTAACCATCGGTAACCGTTTCATACAAGCACATCCCTACTGGAGATTACCCGAGCCAAAAAATGTGAAACTAAATTACCCTTGGTGCTTACTAAAGTATAATTATGTTTTTGCAATGGAGATTAATGTTTGTTTGATTCTTTACAGAAGCACTACGCGGTGCTGCAACTAGGGATACAGGCAATGATGATGATGATGACGACGACACTGAACCAGCTTGCGACACTCTATTCAAGTGCATTATCACTACAATGAACCAGGGATTGCGAAATGGTGGTGGCATCGGTGATGTCCTACGTAATCTCAGCAGCAAGGAGCCACTTTACATCCCCCGCATATTCTATGACCTGCTGTTCTTCTTTGTCATCATCATCATTGTTCTCAACTTGATCTTCGGTGTCATTATCGACACATTCGCTGATTTGAGAAGCGAGAAACAAGAGAAAGAAGAGATCCTAAAGAACACGTGTTTTATATGCGGTACAGTCTCGTAATTTTTCCTTATTCATTAGACAAATTAACTTACTAGGTAGTTTACTTAACTGAAGGCATCACAAGTTTGTTAGATTGGATCCTGTTTCTACCTCTTTTATTCCTACTTTCACCTTGTGACAAAAAGGAATGGCTATTATGTAGTTGAAAGTTGTTAGTCATTATTGGTAAGGCTGCATAGGAAGACTAAAAAACTGCCTGAATAAAGGAAAACCGGACGATTAATTATACTCGAACCCATTTTAATTTACTGTCCAAAATATATAATTTCTTGCTTATAAATGTTAGCAACTGTTTCTAACATTTAAATAAGTCGGAAAGTTAATTAATGACAACCGAACACAGCCAAACTAACCGCAGTTTGTGCAATGGTAGGTATCTTCCCTGTGCATCAAGCATGTTTGCGTAAGTGAAGATTGCTATAAGATGCTGATGTGATATCACAAAAATGAGTTGTATTTCACACTGATGTCACAGGAGAACACTGCAATTCATGATCATACTTGTCACGGTGCAGCGCCTATTTGTCAGCTGCATTTGGTGACCAAAAGGCGCCATTGCCAGTACTCGCTGAGCAGTGCGTACCTTTAAAAGTTTAACAAAATTTAAGTATCCGAGGTAATTATTATTTAGTCTAAGCTTTCATTTAAAAAATGCTATTGGAGTTTTCAATATTGTTGAGGTAATTTATTTTGAACTAGTGCTTACACAGTCGTCCAGCTTTTACTGCATGTTGTCATTTTATTTCAATGTTTTAGGACTGGAACGTGCTGCATTCGACAACAAAGCGCTGACATTCGAGGACCATTGTAAACACGAGCACAACATGTGGCATTACTTGTTCTTCATCGTTTTAATCAAAGTCAAAGACAAGACAGAGTTTACAGGTCCAGAGAGCTATGTGTACACCATGATAAAGGTATGCATGGACACTTTGCATTGCAGGAAAATGCTCTATAGCTCATGTTCATGTCATCTCTGGCTGTTATTATGAAGTTGGTATTTTTCCCTGATATTATTTCACATGCTTACAAACTTATGTAATATTATTGTACAATTATATTACTGTACATCACTTAAACAATTATATTATTGTACACTAATTAGTTTACTCTAACACCTGTAATTTTTTTTGGCTCAATGTTTGATACTGTAAGAACTCGTTCCAATTGTTCCAGAAACAATTTTTGTCAGTCACTTGCGCTACTGAAAAACTCAGTAGTCACATTTCAAATAAGCACTTTATAAAAAGCCATTCAAATTAATAATATCAAAAAGAATTTCGCTGTTTTTTACTGCTCATTACAAACATCTGTAATTAATTATTATAGAATGGCAACTTGGATTGGTTTCCACGGATGCGGGCAATGTCCCTGCTCCAAGAAGATGAAGACAGCAATCAGAATGACATCAGAATATTGCAAGAACAGCTGCTAGAGACGACTAAACTGGTCGTAACTCTTTCCTCTCAACTCTCAGAGCTCAAAGAACAGGTGAGCAGGTTGGATTACTACATAATGTGTCGGAAAGTGTTAGTTTTGACTTTCATATTGGAATTAGTAAGAAACCACTTGTTCAACTTAAGTTTGTTCGTAGCATTGATTGATTATTGTATTTTTAAACAAATATCCAAAAAAATTAACAATTTCAAATAAAAATTGTTTCTGCTTCATTTATCATGTTTTTATTTTGAAAATTTTCTTAGGTCTTTGCAGTTTCGGTGTTTGTGGTATTTTCGTCATTGGTAATAAATCAATAAATCTATTGAAAATAAAAGCTTGTGTCTAATAAAGAAATGACTAAAACAATTACTAATCGATGTTACACGAATTTGTAAATATCGTTATTTAGATATCCTCTCATTCCCTATTCTATTTTGTAGATGACTGAACAAAGAAAGAATAGGCAAAGGCAGGGTCTGATGGGCAGCCCTGCTATTCTACAATCACCATTCTCCGCATAAGTTTTACTGGTGACTCACGATCAAAAGCAACACTGTGATCCTTCGCGTGTCTGTGCAAGGTGCCATCTATGGGAAAAAATATAAACTTTTTTCTAGGGTAAAAGTTTGACTGAAACTGTTATACCAACATTTAAGTTTTTTTGTGTTAAGGAATCTGAGTGAAAGTAGTTCTTTGAGCAGTTCCTGAGCACAGTCCTCATTTCATTTTTAACTGTTAATGTAACTAGTAGTTAGCATCTAAAACCAGCTGCTGTCTGTTTTTGAAAAACTAACTGTGCTGTTATGTTAGTGGTAGGATTTAATTTAAATAGTCTTATTATCTGTTAGGAAATTGGACATGCGCTTCACAATTGTTACAATTGTGATCAATCAGCAAGTGGATTTCTTTGTATGACTTCTAACCTGGTATACATTAATTTTATGCCATTAATCGCTAATCAGTAATCATGCTAATCTGACTTTATCCAATTGTTATCTTGTTCCACATCATTTCTACAAGGCGCCAAATCCCCAGTGCCATCTAGCGGGCAACTTAGACACCGCATTTGTTGTTCAAACTATTTTACTTGTTATTGTTATTGTTGTATATAGCGTTGAATTGTTGAGAATCTATTATTAACTTGTATAATAGTGGTGTGAGACATTTACGATCAACTTTCAATCATGTCTAACAATTTGTATTGTAGTCGGGATAAGTGAATTATGTATGGGTGTGATGTTACAAATGGTTTATGGGATTTTAGGTAAAGTTTGTATTGCTTAAGAATATTTTTCCTCTTATCTATGTTTAGTGCAAATTAAGAAACTATGTAACAATTTGTTAAATCCTAATTTGGTATATGTTAGCATAATTGATGTAATTTTGTTCTTTTGAGTCATCGTCAGTTTGTCATCCCTAGAGTATATGCACTATGCACAATAAGCTTGTGCATCACAAATCTCAAATATTATACTACAGTTCACAAATCAAATAGAGTAATGCCATTTTATCTTGAATGTGGTTGTTACCATGCATTTGTGGTGTGGTGGTTAAAGTGCATTTAATAACGGTAGCTAATCGAATTATGTTTTTTCTGCATAGTCTCTGTTGCTTGCAGAAGCTTTCGTGAAGCCATTAAGCTCTGATTTTATTATTCAAGGCTGGTTCACACATTTGGCCAGTATATCTAAGATGCATGAAATGCTTTGCAACATAATGCTTTTGCTTAGCCATCTGTGCAAAATACACATACATATATACATGTACATGTAAATCATTTTGGATTTTAGCTCTAGAGGAGTGAAAGATTAATTGAGCTTGTCCAATACTGCAAGAGATCAGAGTGCAGGAAGAAGTGTTGAAATTAAATTGTAAACTAGAATCTACAATTATTAAATTAACTTTTTGTAGATTTATGTGTAACTGGTCTTACTTTTTTTCTAATAAAAAAAACGTCACTATGATGCTATCTTCATACTTTCTGTTTCAACATATTATCTTGATGTGCTTACACTGTTACACAGGCAACATGATGATTGCATACAAATACATTGAGGTTAACTGCTTTTCAGTCCAGTGCTACATTTACTTTGCATGCTGGATTGCCAGGTCTTTTTCAATTTTTGTCATATTTTTGCTTGGCTACCAGATCACTTTTTAGTTGAACCGGTTCTCTCTCTCTCAGTACCGTGTATGTTGAAAGATGAAGCGTAGCACGCCGGAGACAAAAATATGACAGAGTAATGTAGGTTCCTATCTCCATGACCTGATTGTGCTACCGGTAGTAAACAGCACAGAATGCAGAAGACTGATGTACATTTACTTTTTTGCCATATGATTACTACATAGCATTTTAGATAGTATTCCATTCATTACTTTAATCCTTATCAATAATTGTTATAGACTAAGTTTGCATTATTGTCATCAGCAAGAGCAATCTTGCTAATACATAACTCTGGGGCCACCACGAGAATCCTCGCTGCCAAAAGAATTATTATTGTCAACAATTAATTTGTTTCACTCAAATCACTCACTACAATATTACGTTTCATCAAATTACAATGCATCATTAAGTTTGTTCATAGCAATAGAACGATTGACTGTATAAGCTAATCACAGGTTCTGTTATAATATTAACGTGTGGCTATTATTATAGGCTGTGCGTTATTCTGGCACGAATCCAGGACTTACCCAGAAGGCTTTTAGCAAGCTTATTTTGTGCTGGCAAAGTTATTTACTCATTCTTGCGAGCGACCCTGGAAACCGCATATTTTTAAGCCCTAGCAAAACTTGAAGCTTGGCCTCAAGTACTCGGCTAGAAGGTTCAAGGCGTAGTAATTTAGACTGGAAAATAACATCCAAAAACAAAATGCTTAAAATACATGAAAATAAACACTTGTTCCGCACGGTACTTGAGCGCTAGAAAAATATATAAACAGCAAAAAGTGGGGCAAGTGAACAATACCACAGCCACAGGCACTGACTTTTTAACTCAGTGGTCTAGCCTTTACACTGTCTATGAGTGACCAATCTCTAGTTTATACTGCTTTTTTAAACGAAACACCCAGCAAACACTATACACAAGTCAAGTCTGGTTAAAAATAGATGTTGTCTGATCTCTAGTCTCACTTTAAGCATGTAAATGGCAGTTAGCTCGATGCAACAATATTTTTGACGTCAAATTATGTTCACTGACTTGACCATTCAGTTCTGATTATTTATGTTTTGCGCCACAAATCGCTTCAAATACGTAGCATTGTTGTGGGAGTCCCCGTCCACTGCCTGACAACCTCGTAACTCTTTAGAACACTGAAGGTTTTTTTTAAAAAAAATTTTCGTGAGTACGATCGTGTAAAACGGAAGCAACTATATATAGTGCAACTCACTTGGCTCATAAAAACACTGCTGCTGAGCTTAACCCTTTCATAATTGTTTTTTAATAAGAAAAATTTTTTGTGACGCATATGTCTCTTGTTTACTTTTTTCTACTGTGCCCTCGTGCCCACGGGATACATTGGGATTCAATGGAAGCATAAAATGTGCTTCATTTTGCAACTGCTAATAATTTTCTAAAGTATTTAAGACATTTAGTATGCATGCTATGCTGATCAGTACAAAGTCGTCTCTAAAGTACTGTACCTTGCGCAGTTTTTTATGCTATGTAGATTTTCTAGTTTGCCATTTTATCACCATTTTAGTCTATTGTTATTGGCTGAAACCGAAATAACGATTAACAGATCAAAAAACTGTCAGTTTTAAAATTTTGTTAATTTAAAAGGCAGAAAATATTCTCGTATCCCACGGGATACAACGGGTATGAAAGGGTTAAAGCATGCATAGTTTATTTTTGGTACGAATAGTTTTTTGTGACGCACATTTCTCTTATTTACTGTTTACTAGATATTTTTGAAATAAAATGCTGTCATATTTAACAAAATGCTCATGCGACTTGCTTTGTTTGCTTCTGCTTGCTTTGTTTAAAAGCTACGCATAAAATGCTGAATTAAGGCGAAAAACCTGAAAGTGCCAAGTCAACTGATTGGTTTTAATTCTTATATCATATTAACTGATGCACATGTTTAATTTAATGAAACCACGATTCTTAAAAAAATATTGTGATAGTTAGGGAACTGTAGCGAGTCATTAAAATTAAATATAAAGAATAGGTTAAATTTTATTTTAACTTTTACTGGTGCCCAAATGTCCACGTGACATAATATTTGTGTCACGTGCCCAAGTGTTATGTACCCTGCATGGATACGCCAGTGTCCACACTGCAAGAGAGCATCTAAAGCTGGAAACAAATCTGCAAATGCTTTACGTCAGTGATTACTAGTTCGTATTACTATCAATCAAGTGAGGTACATTTTATCTGTCCAGGCATAAATGTCAAGCAACGTGCATCTAATCAGCTACTGCTGATGTGAACAAGGCTGAGCAAATAAACCTGTATTATCTTGGCAAGCATTTAAAGTGCACGACTACATGAATGTTCATCAGACTGTAACATACACTACGTTCAGGTATCAGTTTTCATACTTTAATATATTATTTAAGTGCCAATGTACTACTTCGCCATATTATGGACTACTTTGAATAACAGCGGCTACTGTAATAGTGGTTATAATGCAGCTGTGATCTGTATGAATAGTGTTATTGAGTACCACATACCCACACAAAAGCTGAAGGCTAACTTTCAATAAATCAATAAAAACCAACGTCTGAATAAGAACTAATCCACTAGTAATAACAGACGTATTTAGTACATGTAGTTTACATTGAAGTAATATATCCAAGCGGAAAAATAATTGCCAAAAAATTGAAAATGACGCAATAAAGACATACCAATACTGTAATATTATAATTAATGTATTCTGACCCTATGATGCTTTGTGCATGATACTAACAAATGGAAGTGGTACAGTGAAAATTAAGACTGCATAGACTAAACAAAAGGAAAATGTGTAATAACGAAACGTCTTTATTAATACTGCTAATTAATAATGCTGTAATTCACTGCTGAGACCTTAGTGAGGTGAGTAAACAGTTGACATTTCAGAAATCACCTGTGTGAAACACAGCACCTGCCTAGTGACATTAAAGCTTCACATTTATAGATGATTGATTTCATTGATTTTAATGAAAAAGACAGGAAACGTTTTTAGTCAAATACAAGCTGTTTACTATCATCAAGCAAAAAATGTTATGTTAACAAAAAGCAAGTAAACTGAAAAATAATCTACAACAAACTTTAATTTATAAATTAAAAATTTTGAAATCTTGCAGTCAATAAATGGATAAACAAATTCAACACTTTTCCAAACGATTAGATGAACAGATTTCATCGAACACTCATATCTTCAGTGTAGATTCTTTCAGTAATTCCAGCCATATCACAGCAAGTGATGCAAATTAATAATTAATGATGAAAGACTTAAACATCTCTGACATCTCTTCGTCTTTCTGCAAAATATGATAAACACAGTGCATTAGGGCAATTAAAAAAAATAAAAAATTGCTGCTATGAAACTTATAAATAACAATAAACCCTCAAGTAAATTTAAATTTGTCTACGATAATTTAAATGCTCTTCAGAAATTCAAATATTATTCAATTTAACCAAACTGCAAAACGCTTCAGACCAAGCGTGGCATCCGGCATAACTGAAAAAAATTTAACTTCCTGTTTTAGAAAAGTCTATACTGACTATACTCTAAAATCAAGTGCTTGACAAGCAGTCGCTAAGCCCATGTACGTGATGAGACTAGCTGTTCGTAATCAAGGCCTACTGCCTATAATTACACATCATTATTACAAAAAATTCTTCTTACAATCTGCAAAACTGTTGATACCAACACCAGCAATTAAGTTTTGACCACTAAATTTTTTTATAACCATATTTTTATTATTGTAGAACAAAAATAAACGTTTGGCCACAGTTACCACTGATAAAGAGGCCTCAGGAAGACGAAATAGTATACAGGTGGGTTTTGATTACTAAATTGCAAATGACCTTTAACCTCAATTCAATTGACAGCTTGATTCGTTTCTCAACAAACTTTCATAGCAAGGTTGACCTTTGACCTTTAACATCCTGTCAAAGGTCAACAAATGTACTCACTGTACAACAAGTGTACAGGGGGGGACTCAGTATTATTCCCCCTTTGCAACTTTCTCAACAAACTTTCATAGCAAAGTTAACCTTTGACTTTTAAAGTCCTGCCCAAGGTCAACAACTGAATCAGTATTATTCCCCCATTGTTTAAATAAAAGCTGCACAGTAATAATTGTGGCTACCCATTCCTGATACCATTAAGTATTAAGCTAAAATTTTAATAAAAATATCATGACTTTTCCTCGAGGCTCTGCTTAAAAACACAGTAATTAGCTTAAAGTTAGTTTCAAAATAATATTAGTGGACGGTGACAAAGATATAAAAAGTGGCAGAATATCATCATTATAGTGCATTATGTTGCGACATCTACTGACACGGTATGAGAAATGTTATATTATTGACGCTTTTTTAAAGTCACCAATTGGAAATCACGGAAAATCTAAAGGGAAACAATGGACAATGGTCGAATCCCAGCTTTAACGATTCAACCAAAACAACGTACTTTCTCTAGTTTTCTGTGTTATCCGCTATAGTACTAATTACTGATTGCCAAAATGTTAAATAGTAAAAGAAATTTTAATGGCAATTAGCACAACTCCCTTACAAAAAATACTTCAACGTTTCTTATGAAGCTATATATAGAGTTTAAAATAACGCAACTCAGTCGCCCACGTTATTGCAATGGATTGCTCAACGTACAGTACGTATTCATTCATTGAAAGCGGCTGCCAAGCCTACTCCATACCTTGATCAATAATACGTGTACACTAGAAACTTCCAACTTCAGTCTTATAAACTTCGGCACAACTATTACACAGGTCTCGAAAAATGTACCGTAGAAAGTTATTGAGCAAAGTTAATAAAAGCTTAGTCTTAATGATGAATTTAAAAAAATATTAAACAAGAAGAGCTATTATTAGGTACAAGAACGTTTTGTGGAGTTTAGCATAGTCTGGAAGCATTCATTTGACTCAAGCACATGCTTGCAACTGTTTGAATGTATTTTTACCTGTCACAAAACCTTTTTATAAAATTATTACTACTCTGTAAAAAAATTACTAATACAATGCTTGAGCTATACAATAGTACTGATTCGCATTTCGCAATCAACCAAAAACCGAAAGATGAAATAACTTCAAGACTTTAACGCAATGTAAGTGAAATTTGACAGGATTAAGGTTCTTCAATCTCAAGGCAGTAATTTGGAAAGCTCAATGGCTAAAGTGGAATGGATGAACTCACTTATTTAAGAAACATATTTTGGCCACGTTTTGGAGAATGAACCACAATCCAGACAAGAAATCAGATCAGAGTTTTAGCCTAGTTTTTTTGGAGATCACACAGGGTCAAAATAATTCTTTAACAGTTTGAGATTTGGGGTTAAATTTGACCAAAATTTTTCATAACAAATTTGACCATAACAAAGTACTTCCTCTCACGTAACAGAGATAAAAGACATATCAAATAAACATTACGGGCCGGTTTCACAAAGCTGTTACTGAGTTAACGACGTCGTTATTACATTTACTTGACTATTAATAACAACGTCGTTAAGTTAGTGACAGCGTTGTGAAACTGGGCCCAGGACATTATGTAAAAAAGTCATCGAAAAAAACAAAAAGTCAAAATTTAAGCATTTATAACACCAAAAAAGTTAACAAAAGAACACAGACGACCCGAAATTATAAATGAGCTCGAAGGTCATTAGATAGAATGTGCAGATGACAAAAACTACATCACACGTGCATGGTTAAAGTGCTGCCTATGAATTACCAATAGAAAAAGAACATTCATGCAAGAAATTACAGACTGCAGATGCAGAAGAAAATCAAAATCACAAATAAGAAGCTTAAATGAACCACTCTCAGACCAGTACCAAAACAATTATATTACTACACAAGTCTTTTTAAAACTGCACAGAACGACATTTGAACTAAAGGCACTAAAAAGTCTAACCTACTTCTTTACACTTAGCTTTGGAATGCTCGCTACATTTAAATTTCATGAAGTTTGTCCTTGTCTTGCCTGGAAAAGGAAGAGACTTCTATTATCGACTCATGACCGATGCCTTTTTTAACATCTGATAACATCTTTTAAACTTTTACCAATTCTGTGGCTTACACCGACAATGCTAAAATATCCAAACCTAGATTTGGAATCATCTAGGTTTATTATTTATCTAGGCATAAATAAGATTTAAAAGAGAGATGGAGAGAAAGAGATGCACAGAAAGTAACGAACGGACACTTGTGCCACACAGCTGCTTATATGTAAGCATGCCAGATCATCAATAGGTCAACAGACCTATTGAAAATGGAGAACTGAAAAGCGAATACACACTATAGAATAAACGTAGATCAACGTTCGTTGTTCAGAAACAACAGAACGAACAGTGCAAGAAAACCAGCTATAAACTAGGATTACCTGATGAACCTGTGGTCCCCTTTTGAGCATCTCGGGGTATCCCTAGGTTGCATCATATGACCCAGCCTGCACCGTGCTGCTGGAGTACACCTGAGCTCCACCAGGGGGCTGGGAACTGAGACCTAAAGAATAAGCATGGACGTTTGAATACTTCAACTTGAAAACATTACAATGTCAATGAGCACAACTGGTAGGCATGTTTTTCAAATACTTTCATTGACATACACAAATACTTCCATATATATATATATACATTCTTAATTTAGACAACAACACTAGACTCCAGTTCAATCAATGCTCATGAGTAAAACTTATTTGAATTTATAATTTTATTGCCAAATTATTTACAACTAATAAAGAACTGACAAAAACAAAGAAATTAATTAAATACACATTAATTAATAACATAAACAATAAAAACATTATATAAATTTAAAAAACGTACAGTGAACTAAACAACCAACAATATTAATCAGCAGGGATCTTCCATCGACTCAGTTCCACTAGATTCATTGGACTCGTATAGCATCTTCAGTTGTTCTTGTTCTTCTAATAAAGCCGTATTTTGCACTTTTAAATTTCTGTATTCTTCTAACAACTCTGCTAAAATATCATTATCATCTCGACTGTCCGAATCCGAAGAATCACTTCTCAGCGATTGAAGTTCAGCTTCCAAAAAAGCAATTTCCTCCATTAAAGCGTCCCGTGACATATTGTGTAAACGTTCTTCAGCAACAACACGATACTCGTTCTCAAAATCTCTGGCAAGAAATTCAACAGTATTAATGTCACCGGGTGAATCATATTCAAAATTCATATCATACAGATTAATACTTTGTAAAGGACTTTGCATTTTTGGTGTGGAATGGTTACCAGTACCACGTGGTGGAGTCTCAAAGCTTTGATACAAATTGCATTCGAATAGTTCATGATCTTCAATAAGAAACTGCGTAGAGTTCATTGGAGCTTTAGGTGCCAAAGGCCGACGCAGCAGAGGCAACTTTCGCTTTTCTGATCTCCTCTCTTCTGGCAATCTTGCTGGTTCATTTAACACATTAGTAACGAAATCACTGCCCATGCTTTCTTCTGATTCACTGTCACTAAAATCCTCTTGTTCGTCGAATTTTATTTTTCTAGACAGTTTCTTTCTCTCGCCTCCTGCCCTTCCGCGCCTATGCTTACGTTTTTTTGCCGTAGTAGTTATTTTTTTGTTACTACACCGAGCAGACGCCGCGCTCGGTGAATCACCTGTAGCTGTTAGAATTTCTTCTTCTCTACTTAATTTGCTTGCAATAGCTTCCATAGTCAATGATTCAGTTATTTTAGCGATACTACAGCACATAACAACTTATAAAATTTCGCTGCGTAAAGTTTTTTTTTTAATTTGAATACAAAAACAAGATTAATTTCGCTTTGCAAAACCTCAACAACACTTTACGGACGCAAAACGTTGGACTGGCGCAAATCTAGGGAATAGGGAATGTACGTTGTTGACACGCACAGTGACGTTGTTACCACGTGATTCAATGTATTCGAGGTAAAAGGCATAAAAGATAAACCAAGAAAGTTAAAGTTTCCTTACGTATTGTTACACAAATGAATATAGACTTTACTGCGCATTTAAGCTGCGTTGGCGTCTTTATTAACATTGCTATTAAATAGAACGGATCGAAACAATTATTTAGTCCCTTTACTAATACCTCCCCTCCTCTTGATGATGAACTATTGAGGACCTTCTTTAATATATTTTTATTTTGTTCAGAAACAGTCTGTCATAATAAAATAATTTGAGAATTAAACATTCTTTGATTTTAAATTGACTTATACAAACTAGGAGAAAATCTCAGCAATTTTCTAATTTATGACACCAAAAAAGTCATTGCGAAATCGCATAGTATCCCACAACTCTGTTCAGTATTTCTTCACTCTAAGCACACATTCTTTGGTTTACTATAACGATATTGCGTAGGCTACACAAACCAGTGGATATGACACCCTGAGTGGGGAGTTTGTGATCACGTTTCATCGTGAGAGCATGAACTGGATTTTGATAAAAGATAAATTTTTAATTTTACTAAGTATACGAAGAGATTTTAGTGAATTATTACATTTGAAAAGTGTATCACCGTCCTGACTAGAGGTTTTAACGGTTAGTTAGTGTAATGCCGAAAGGGAAGGGAAAGAAAAAGGGCGGTAGAGTTTGTAAGTATGAACAATTTTTCATTTTGCTTCAGCTTGTTAATTAGGATACACGTCAGTCTTCCTTATTCTTAGGAAAGTTCTCCATATGCCACGCAGAAGATTGAAAATACAGTGATTTAAAAAAAACAAACTCTTGACCTTCACTAGTATAAGGAATATCATCCCTCAGTTGTAGAAATCTGAAATATTTAGAAAGATTGAAATATTTTACTTTGACTCTGAGAATGTTTGAATTAAGAAGACACCACAGAGATCTTATTGTGGTTTATAAAATACTAACTAGAAAAGAAAAAATTCTGCCTGCCATGGTGATTGCCGCACCAACCATAGTAATAATCTTTAATCGACAATTATTTTGTGCAAAAATATTGGGTTTCTATGAGTGTACGTATTCGCTTTAACCCCTAATCATGACTGTATAACAGAACCTGTAGAGAACACCAGTAGTAAATGTCTACAATTATACAACATGCCAGTAATTTTATTGTGCTGAATATATATAAAACTCTCCTGTAAAACTTAATTGTAATCCAGCAACTATAGTACAATCTCATTGCCCAAACTTTTCATTTTAATGTCCTATACTGTACACCGTATCATTTTGCCTTAATCAAGCCTTAATCACTAGCCATAAAACGCGCAAAACAACATGTAATTCACTCAAATAGAGTTACACAAAAACACAGATTATGCACTAATTATCAATTAGAAACATTATAAAAACTTACAAAAATTGAACTACATTCTCACTAAATTGTTGAATGTTTTGAAATGATTTAAGAAAACTTTATGATTACAAACACGTGCAAATTCAAGTTTTTTATGACCAAGTGCTGGAAGAAAGACACTATACTAATACCTTCAAAGGTAGGAAATTTGTTTTTATAATTTAGATTAGGTGCATGGTTATCAATAAAAATAGCTTTCAGCACTGCCGTATCAAAAAGAGCTTAGCTTTGCTAGAATAGACGTATCAAACTCTGCATCACAACGCGCTTGTTTATGCAGTTTCGTGACCCTATACTTGTGTTTTGCAATCCTTGTCTTCTTCAGATGGGCAGTAGACCGATAGTAGCAGGCAAAACGTACCCGCCACCAGAACTTATACGCAATATTGCTTTAACCCAGCACATACATATTTTACATGAACTACATAAAAAGTAATATCAAGAACAGGTTGCCTAATCTTCCTGATCGATTGGTTGGTAAGATGTCTATGATACAGCATCTTCAGTCATTTAATTATGATAAAGTCTTAGTCATGTATGTGACTGCACTTGGCCTGGTTTGATGATTAGGAAAAGGTGGCCAAATTGTGGGCCTTGACAGGTTTCTGTCGTGTGATTGAACTCAATTTCTATAAAATATATCTCGTTAGAGAATCTTTCCTAGATACTCGTAACTTTTACTCTGATTTGCCGAAAGCTGAAGATCATGTCAGGCCGGCCTCAAAAAATTGTTTCTGTCTTACCTCATGAGCTCAAAACATGTCAGTAACGAAGGAAGAAAAATTATGTTTTAAAATTTTTTTTAAAACTTTGTAAATGTTTAAGGCTGAATCGTGGAATATTTAAAATTGGTTGCAATCAAAGTTTGTTTGTTTCATGTTAAGTAATGTTTTAAATTTTTTCAATGCTCACTTTTTCATGTTTTGTTTTTTAGTTTTTTTGTTTCACATTAGTAATTTATCGATTATCGTGTAGTCTCTTTTTTTGTACGGTATGAATGTATGTTCTGATAATTATGGTATAAGCAGCAACACTACTTAATGCGCTTTGACGGAAAGCCAGTCAGAATCATACAAAACGACAGTCCTGATCGAGAGTTAGCTGTAGAAAATCGTAGCTGCGTCTTCGCCAAAATGATGTTATAGTAATGAATACATTATATGTTTTAAATTTGAAAATACACTTTTATATGATTGCGTCAATTAAGAATATGAATGTACAAAAGAATTATAAAATTCCCGGCAGTGTGTGCGATTAAAAAATATTACCAGCGCAATTAGATGGAAACAGAAGTATTTTTATTGTTGGCCCAAGTGTCACAGTTTTTCAATTTAACAATTTTTTTCTTAAGATAGCTTATCAAACTCTTTTTTATTTTACAAGAAGCTTACAAGTAGAAGATTCATCATGATATGAGAATTGGTACTAACTGTTAGTCACAAAAAGAAATCCCGAAAGATTTTAGCATAATATTCAAATGAAAAAAGTTAAATTTACATGTTTTTTTATGATTCTGTTAAGATGACTATGTTGTGTGAAGTCTAATTGTTTAGAAAGTTTTGTTGTGAGAGTGATACAGTCCACATTAGTTGCTGTCTCTATCATTGGCAAACTATCTAGAGCTTGATGAGTTTTCACTTTTTCTGAGATTTGGCCTCTGAAGAGCGAGGAGGAGCTGCCGAAAACTTCTCGGTCCACTGACCGTATTAAAGGCCACTAACAACTTATTCAGCAGTGCTTAACTCATTGTCATAGATTATTCGTTTACATCTGTTCACCCGGCGACCAGTAGCCTAACTGAGAAATATTAGGTGGCAGACAAAAGTAGACAAACTAATAGGCAAAGAAACTAAACAGAAAAGGACAAATAACCTGTAGGTACTCATGTACATACTTAAAGGTTGCTTCACAACCATGTTTTTCGGAAATTGTCACTGATTAAATGCCTGGATTTAAAATCTAGTGAATGGTGATTTATAGTGTTATAGTATTTACATTGTATGCAGTAGAACCTCTACATTTAATTTTCCGGTAAATTTATTTGCTTTGTTCTGTTCTGAAAGTGATTTTGTCCTAGCCGAAGATTTAGTGATCAATTAACCCAGTCATAAACTTTCTTTTCAAAATGGTTGAGTGCTGCTGCTATGTTAAATTTTCTACCCTTGTCTCAAAGTACCAGCCACCGAGTTCCGACAGCTTTTCACCTATGTGTACAAGTCTCGAACTGATTTTTGTCATTTTGTCTTGGAGTCATTTGTCATTTTTCACAGCTCAAATTTCTAATGTGGACTCACAGTTAGACCTATCCGCTTTTCTACTGCGAGCATAGTTCTTAAGCTAACCTAGTTGTTTCGCTTTAACTGTTTATAATGTAGGTCACTTGCCGCAATCTCAAGGATATGCATAGTAGTTAGTAGCAGTTAGCTGCTTACTGCAAATGCTGTGACTGTAATAGCTGAATAATGATGAAACTCAAGGTCAAACTTCTTATAGCACAGGTCCATGTTGTGTACCTTGTAAATTCTGTTTGCATTTTTAATTTAAAAGCAACCACTTGTAATTATAATGTCTGGTATGAAATAGAATTAGTAACTTACGGCTAAGCTTTGGAAACTAGTGATGGTTTACCGCTCACTTATAGCTAACTTATGTCACTGATCAGTTTTATTTGTTTTTCTGCTATATTTAAATGCTACTGGAACTATCACTCATCTAAAGTAAATCTAAGCTTATACATTACTATTATGCTTTGCATTTTGTATATATAGTGAGTGTGCAACATAGGAAATGTCAGCAATTCAAACTCTTGCCATTAAGCCTGTAGCATTTTTCAACAGTTGCACCTCTCATAGTGGAGTGAGTTTACAGATTGGAGTAATGTGTACATTTTTGGCAAGCAGCACTTTTGCAGTTTCCATTCTGCGTTTCATATTCGATAATTTAGAACATGAATTAAATGTTAACATATTAAAAGTGGTTTGAGATTATGAGTACAGTCAACCCTCGTTAAACCGGACTAATTGGGGGGTGGGGTGGTCCGGTTTAGCCGATTGTCCGATTTATCCGATATGCCAATATATGATTTATATTATACAGGAATAATCACCTTAATAAGACCTATATACATTGCACTATATACTGTGCACTATATACTATATTGTATTTTACTTTAAAATAGTTAACCTATGAGGATAAAGAAATTATTGTACAGTTGGTAGGCCGTGTTGTGTTTAGCGCTCCGGCTCAGACGGAAATCGGTCAGTTTCCTTTACCACGGATGACGTCCGTCTTATCCGATGTCCGGGCTAACGGGGTCCGGTTTAACGAGGGTCGACTGTATAGGTAGTATTATTCACTGCTGTGACAGCAAATTAAAAGTATTGTTCAGTGTGTGGCACACATATTTTTGTTAGGCAGACTTGGGTACTTTTTCACAGTACGGAATTACTACATAGTGGTTCGTGATACACTCTTTATTCCCAAAGTTGTCTGGTGCCTGTGGATCATATCATGTCAATTAAAAATCGAGTGAAGTGAGACTGTATTTACACGCACACACTCACACACACACACACACACACACACACACACGCACACACACACACACAGAATTTGACAGTTGTAATTTTGTAGTGAATTGGTGTTTACTTGGAATATTTAATGTTCAGTAGTGGCCAAAAACTTTTTTGTGCTTTGAAATCTATATTGGCTGATGAATTAGGGTTTATAAAAGTTTCTCTCATTTTTGGGTCGTTATTTCTTGACATTTTGCAGCCGAACGGAAAGTTCAAGAAAGTCTACGTCCTGGAGGACAGCGGATGGCGGAGGAGGATTCAGACAATGTTAGCGAAGCCGGTAGCATGTTTAGTATACAGTCTGAATTTGTGGAAGATACAGGTAAGGATTTAAATTTGTAAAATCTTGTAATCTGTCAAATATGTGCACTGAAGAAGAAAAAGTACTATTATACTATAGTTGTCTTGACTCAGATTTTAAATATCAAAAGAGTTGATTCTTATATGGCAGTATTGGTTCTCTAATGAATGTCTTATGCATTTATTTGACATTGATGTATACTTTCTCATAGCTTTGCTGTTGCATTCATCAAAGCTAGTACGAATATAAATCATCTTTGATGGAAACAGTTTTTCTTATTTAATATGTTGCAAGCTTTTCCAGTAATTATTTGCTTGTCTGTTGACCTAATCTTCTGCAATTGCTTGTACACGTCCAATAAGTCATTGTTTAAATGCTTGTCAAAAAATATTGTTTAACACTTTTAATTATCATCTTTTGGAAATTCCTCGTGAAATTTTTTTGTGGGTGAATGTCTGTTATTAACAACTAAAATGAATTTCTATCTGAAAGGTTGTGCATATTATCTACAATGATATGATGTAAACAACATCTGATGAACCAGAATAATTCCAAGTAGCTGTTAATCAGTAACTAAGTCATAATTAGATACGTTATTTACCATAATGTGGCATCATTTTTGAAGTTTGGAACTTGTTAGAAAATTAGATGATTAATTATCTGTCAAGTTAACATCCTAATGTTCAAATTTAGCAAAACGGTTATAAACGTGTACACGTATTTATATATATTTTTTATATTATTAAGCTTTATTTTAATTGTAACTGTTAAAGTTATTATAGTTGAATTTAATTACGGTTGCAAATATATATCCATGTCTTTGGCCTAACCTATCCATAGTATTCTCTCACTGAGCAACTAAACACAAGACTCAAACTTTTGACGTGAAGTACCAACACACCTACCTGACACCGTACAGTGTTATCTGATAGCAAACTGGTGGTGAAAGTGACCACCATCAGTTCATATAACTAGTTTTTTATAAATAAAATACAACAGAAGAAATGGATTAAACCAACTCAGTTAAAAAACAAATCTTGCCAAAACTTTGGATTTAACACTAAATAAGTTAGATATTGTATATGTATTTAAAAACATAACTGTTATCTTGAAATGCAGTGTGCACAACCCTTAAATTTGCATCAATTTTGTGCCCCGGAGGGGGTGAGAGGTTGGCTCACTAGAACACTTTAGTGTGGCCTCTATGCCTTCATTTGCCCTAACTGCCTCTCTGTTTTGGGAAAAATTTAATTTCCCAATTTCTGTAAAGACAAATGTCAGTTAATGATGCCAGAAACATCCGATAGTGTCTCTAAACCTGCACGCCTATCTGTATTTACTTAACTTTCATAATTACTATCGTTAGTCCACTCACTTTCGAATAAGTGATGGTTTGACCTTGTTTTTCACCCACAGAAACACATCACCAAATGTTTAACAGTATTTGGGTAAATGACCTCCCCCTTTTCTAGGTTAATAACAGTTTTCTATTTGAGTGGTGGATCAGGCAGTTCAGAACGAACTGGCTAGGTTATATGATGTCGTAAATTCACAAGTATTGTATTATGTTTTTGGTAAATTGATATTTCTGAGCCGTTTTACAATTCATTGTGACTTCCAATTCAGAAAAATTCAGTTTAAATGCATGTACTTGTACAGTGTATTTAGGTTACAACGTTTAAGTAACTGCATGCTTCAGCCTGTTGTGTATATAGGTACGAACAGGTACTCTCAAACACGAGGTGGAATTGCACAATACTCTCTGTATGTTTCATCATATTCATTGCACTTATCTAGATCAATATGATCATTCTGTATTGTGCATCGAATTGAGAATGTTCTGCTGTACCACACACGTGTTTAGATGGTTATTAAAGTGTAGGCTAAGCTTTCACTCGATTTCAATTCAGAAGAAGTTTATTATCAAATATAGCTTGTTTTATGTGTACAAATATGACTGACTTATCTGAAATAATCTATAGTAAGGAATTATTGTTCCAATTTGAGTTAGATCTAGGTAGGGATTGTTTTAGATATTTTGTTATGTAGCTTACATATCGTTGACTCATTATTTGTCCATTTGTGACTTATTGCATTATTACCGAGAGTTGTTCAGTTAATCGTAACCATTGTTAAGCCTTCTTAATGATATGCAGACATGTTTACTCATAAAGCTTTGAAATCTGCCTTATTTGTCCTTCTTCGTGCACACAACTTTGAAAAAAATTTGCAATTATTCTTTTAAATAAGCGTTGCATTCTAAAAATTTTAAAAAATTTGCTTGATCACAGTACAAAAATTCATGTTGTTTGCACTGGTTGTGTACATTCGGCGTCCAGGAGTAGAAATCTGGTTATATTTCCATACCTGTTTGTTTGGTAGGAGCAGGAGTGACAGCAGGTGTGGATAATGAAGTAGATGAAATCAACTTGCAGGAGGAGTTTGAGAGTCGTCTAGCCGAAAGTGTAGATGCTTTGTCAGAGAAGAGGTACGATTTTAACAATCAAATTCAGATTTTTGCATTTTTACATGTTGGTTTGTTATTGAATTCAATTATTGTTGTCTGATAATTTGCTTTATGCTACTTTCTAGTGCAAAAACCAGACAGGATGCACTGAAGTCAATTCATTCAGCTTTTTCTCAGAAACTTCTGGTGGATTTCCTTGAAGATCGGTATGTCACGTTTTTGAAAACTAAAATACCTTCATACCATCATATCTTCGCACAGTTACTTTTGTCCTTATGAGTGATATTCACATCATTCATAACCTTTTGCTAGGGGAGTACTAAAACAATCAGTAATAGTACACAACAATTAATTGCATCAAAGTGTTGCTTTAACATGAATCTATTGTGCCATTAAAATCTTGTGAGACCTCGCAGGTCTCATGCAACCTATAAATCTTCAGGGTATGATTGGAGTAGCAACTTGAAGAACACAACTCCAATCTGTAGACGTCTCACGTGTTTGTCTGTTGAATACCGATCAGTATCACATATTTTTATCATCTTAACATCCATCTGTCCTTCAAGATAGCTGCAATGTTGTTGATGAGTTGAGATCCTGTGAATTTTCAGCCATTTGGTTTAATTAAAAAACTTAATTCTAGAGTTTTCAGCTCACTGCTTTGATCATACCTCGAGATTGCAGCTGTGGGACAGGATGACGTCACACTAATTTTTGAGGGCATGATTGAGTTTCTCTTGTTTCAGCCATTCTTTGATGCAATAAATTATTTATACTGTTACTTGTGGGTCTTGTATCTTCCTAACAAAAAGTTATGTACCACCCCGTATTACCCTGTACGATATACTAGTTGGCCCGACTCTTTTCTTTTATTTATCATACTCGTTGAGAATTTACATACAAGAACAGACATAAACCAATAGATATTATGTGCCTGAAACCAAATAGCCTATTTACTGAATAAAAAGGTCACTGAAAATTTGTCATTTTTTATTCTGCATCGCTGTTTTCACAAAAATCTGAGTTTAATCACATGAAGCTTACCTTGATGCAAGGCATGTGCTCTCTTTTACCTGTGCCTGCACATATTTAACCATGCCTGCACATATTTATAAATCACTGCTTGTAGTTTTTGACTCTCATAGTAAAGGTTTCCTAATTATAAGTATTCATTGCAGGAAAATGACATTGACCGATGCTTTAGAGCGGTCACTAAAGAAGGGTAAAGGAGAGGAGCAGAGTCAAGCGGCGAATGCCTGCTCAGCTTTATGTATCCAGTTAGGTGCTTACGACGACGTGGACGTTGTCTTCCGGTCATTACACTCCACATTGCTGACCATCATGCTAGATAATAGTGCAACAGCTAAAGCTAGGAGCAGTGTAAGTCTTGCTGTGATGCGATTAGGTTTTCGTCATCCTGTTTTGTTATTTTCTTCACGTGCGAAGAAGGTAGCAATTGTGTGATTGTTGAGTATCCCTTAATGAAGGAGTACAAGGTGTTCCAAAAGAAACAATGCAGTAGAAATATGTGAAATATGAAAAAATTAACTATTAACTTGAACTTACCATATAACTTGATATGATAATGCCTATTGGACTTTATGTGGTGTAATATTGGTTTGCTAATGTTTGTAGCATTTGTTAATACAATGTTTTTTTTTGGAACACCTTATAATTAGTGAACTTGTTCAAACTTAAACTAATTGTCCTGATATCTATTTTTGTCTCTAATAAATGTATAATTTTTATTTTTATTCGTCTTTTATTCTAACAGTTAAATAGCTCTGAAAAACCTGGAAATTAGGGCTGAGAGCACCTCTTATTTATTGCAGAAACGACAATAGGTAATGCACTGAATACGAGCAGGCATTTGGTCTTGAATTCCTTCTGTGCAAATAATGACTTTGATCGTTAGGGACGTAAAACTGATTACTTTGATGATAACGATCTCTGATGCATCTTAACATCCTTCAGTTTCCTGCAACTCCATCTTAACTCTTGCTTTTTTCAATATTGGTTCACATAAGAAGTAAATTTCATATGAAAATATTTTTCCACACTAATGCTATTGATAGATCCGATCACCAAAATTTTTGGCCTATGCTAATTACATTTTAAAAACTTCACGACTTTTTCTTAGTATTAACAAATTAGTTTGCAGCTAACGATATCATTAATTAATTAAATCATGACTCTGATTGCCAATGTTTATAAACCAGAGTTTATTTTAACAATTATTGCCCATTGCGGGTAATGAGTTTTTGAAAAAAGAGACTGAAAAATCCTGACAAGTCAACAATTTTTCAGCGTCTCCTTCAACTCAATGTAATAATTGTTAAATTACCGCGGTGGTTTATAAACTCTTGCAATCACAGTTATAATTAATTTAATTATTGCTTTCCTGGTATTTGTAGCAAGATGAAATATATTGTGATGTTCCTGGTTTGTAGTGGTTATAATCGTTCAGTGGAAGACTGGCAGTTTGTTTATTTTCTGAGTCACTTCATGTTGTTGTTTATTTGTTGCAGTGTGCATCATCTATTGGAGTCTGCTGTTTCATTACTGGTGGAGAGAACGAGGTATTATTATAACAAACTATAAAGTAATGTTAGTGTAAAAGCACTTGGGTTAAAAGATTTGCATATTATATGTCTTATTATAGAAAAGTTTGTGTTTCTTAGCCTAATTAACTCTAATACTTGACTTTTGCATGACTTTGTTGCGATGCATGAAAGTAATAAATATTGTTAATCATAAGTTATAGAGTTAATTAGAAGAGAAAATATCATATTTGATTCATTATGGAAACCACATGTATAAATCAGGACGTGTCTTCTGCATCTTGATGGTAGAAAATGAGGTAGATATTTGGGATCTAGCACATTGATTATGTTCAAAAAATTCTTGATTTACTTCCAAGCTAATGATAACACTTCCTCTTTTGTTGTTAAACTCGACTTAAGAGTTTTGTTAATTGTGGTTTGTTGTTCTGTTAATGATATTGAAATTGAATTTATTAAATTTAGCCATAATATTTTTGGTTATTGTTGATTGTTTATTGATCAAAGTAGTTTATCACTGAAAGTGTGTACTTTTTCAGAATTTGGTTAAAATCATGGACTCCTTAGTTAACATCTTCAAAGCGTCCTTCCACAGCGGCGGAGCCAAGCCAGTTCTAACACCAGATATGATGTCATTGCACGCAAGTGCGCTGGCAGCTTGGAGCCTTCTGTTGACTGTTGCGCCACCTGGCTGGGCTAGCAGTATAATAAATAAGTGAGCAGTGGTTTTTGTGTTGATATACATAATATATAACTTAATTACATACAGTTTAACTATCTAATGGATTATTAAAACCAATAAATGTAACCTGCCTGTGATTTACAAAAGACTTTTGTAAAAAATCATGTTAATTTGTTGAAGCATGGTGCAAAATTTTTGTTGGCTATTTTAAATCTTTCTTAAGTTAAGTTTATTATAACCATTTTTATTTATTTGGTATTGCCTATCAGAGGATATATACTGTATATCTAAAGAAAGCCCATTCAGTCAACATCAGTGCAAAACATTCCATAATTGTGCTTCTTTTGCCTGTATATTTGTTTGTGTAAGAGTTACATCAGATTGTTTAAGTAGGTACAGCATTACGTTTAAACACAAAACATGGATAGGAATCAACGAGGATATCTTCAATAGGAATTTTTATTTGTGAAAACAGCGAT
>JAQGDQ010001378.1:26987-43826 GCA_030141605.1 Tubiluchus corallicola
AACAACCAATGCACAAATCTTGGAAATTAAGTCAGCTAGCTATTGAGTGTGCTGGCTTGTTTTCTAAGTAATATTACTGGTAAGTAATGTACTTCCTATTTATAATGTTAGTTTTTTTATTCCAGGATTTTGAAGGATCTGACATTGATGGTTTATGTGAGAAGCTGCGCATGTTAGCGACTGACAGCAATAAGTATCGTGCGAAGAAGGACCGTCGCCAACAGCGGTCCAGTTTTCGGGACATTCTACGGGCGGTGGAAGAGGGCGATTTCCATGAGTACTCTGTAAAGTTCGGTACGGAAAAGCTAATCATTGATAGCTGGGTGATAAAGCGACAGTATGACTCATTGTGTCAGTGTCTAGGAGCCGGCATGAACTTGCATTTACGGGTGAGCATGTTCACATCTTTTCAGCTCATCTATATTATCCCTATAAGTCACGGACTATTCTGTTTACAGTTTTGTCTATTCACGCTTGCTAAAACATGAAAGTATGTTTAATATTATATTCACAACTCTTATTTCAGTATATCTGCTGCTTTTACGGTATCCAGTTATTAAAATACGAATATGCCGTTTTTGTACAATGTCATTTTAAAGAACTTTTCTGTCCAATTTTTGATTTTCTTGAATTCTATAACGTCCTAAGCATATGTCTCCTGTTAGTTTTGGGCTTTGTGCACGAAAATGTCGCAATAATTTTGGGATGAATCACTGGTGGCTGTATCATTTTTTTGTTTTTCACTAGTTAAATAGCCTAATTCTGGGCAACATCATTTTGTTACATATTCATTTAACTGCTTTTCGTACTCCTAACATTGATTGCATAGAATCTGGTGACTTTGCCTTAGTCTTGTTGGTCTGAATATTGAATTAGATTAAACAATTTAACTAACCATTTTCTAATTTGCGTTTAGGAAAATGATCTGATCCGTGACATATTCAGATTGGGACCACCACTAACACCGGATGATATTAAATTAAATAAAATTAGCAAAGTAGAGAGGGTAGGTACCTGTTTTAAATTGTATGAAGCTTTTTAAAATTTAATATTTTTGGCTATTGTGATGTACTATGCTGGTAAATTTTGTTAAATTTCACAACTAAGGAGTCTTCTTAAAAACTTTTATTTTAATTCACCCCAGCACAACTCACCATATGCCATTTTTCTTGTTCTGGTAGCTTATTTTGGTTTACTGTGCAGTGATGCAAAAACTAACTGTTTAGGAAACCTTGTAACAGTGCGCATGTGTGTTTTTTTATAAAATTATTAGCGAGAACGATGCACTATCTGTATAGTGCACGGATCTGCCAGATCACTTTCTCTAAAAATAAAATGAAAATATTTTTCATTCTTCCCTCATTCTTTTTTTGAAAACTGTGTCTGACAACCAATTTGTAATCCATTTGTGACATATTTATGCTTATCTTTCACCTAATAGCGATATAGTTTAAAAATGATCATCTGTTACTGCAGAGTTTTTAAACGGATGCTAATTTTTTTATTTTGTTCTGTAAAAAATATTTTATTTGCTTTTTTTTATTTTTACAGCAAATGTACCAAGCTGCAGCTTTCAAAGCAAGAACCTTAGTACGTGGTAAAGCTAGAGATAAACGGATGGACTTTGGATAACCTCATAATTATTTATTTTGACATAAATAGGTAATAATTATAAAATATGCTACAACTTTCTGGCAGTGAGTTTCTTCATGGTTTTTTTACAATTGCTAATATTGCGTAATCAGCTGTATGCATATCTTTGTTCTCATTGTCTTTAATTAAAGCAACGTAAATTATATTTTGTACAAAAAAACAGAAAAATAAACTACAAAATAATTTGCATCTTTGTTGCATGAAACAGTTTATTTCATATGGTTTAGCTGTCTTTTTACACTGATTAAATCTAAACCCAAACTGAACTTAGGGCTGCCTAAGATATAGTATGTGACATAGTGCTGTTATCAGAGTGATGGATTAATCTAATTTCAGTTAGTATAGCAGACTGCTAGTTAATACCAATATCTACTTCACTCCGAAAAGCATGAATGTTCATGTTAAATTATAATCCAGCTAAATTGGTTTCAGATTTTTATCAGCAGGCAGCCCACAGGTATTGTTCTCGTAATTAATGAAGAGGTAAGAAAGAGTAGAAATTAATTGGAAATTAATTTACAGTAGATCTTAAGACCGCAAGTAAATGAATGGAATTCTGAATTGTTCAGTCAAAACATCTGTGATCATGTAGGTGTTAATAGACTATTATACGTTCACTGTAAGGATGTTTTAATGCTGTAATAAAATGTGTCACAAATCTTAAGAGGTATTTTTCTAAACTTTAGCGTAACATGCACAGTAATATTTAAATTTGGTAAAAACATCAGCACAACATGGCTGATTATTTCCTAACAATCTTCCTAACAATTATTCGCAATCAAATTGTGTTAGTTCCGTTTGCGAGCTTTTTTTAAAGTGCCATTGTATTGTGTTCATCTACATTAGTGTTTATTGATAAAGGAAGTATTTATTCATACAGTATATTTTATGCAGTTGGTATATAGTAAATAAGACTTTAAGTTATTGGCAAGTAACCTGTGTACTTGTGTACATCAAGTTATGTATTTCTATACACACTTGGATTATATTTGAGCAAGGACTGTACATACGAAGTTTGTGTAGAACTCTATGGTAGTATTACATCTTCACATTCTTGCTTGTACGTTTATAGTATATTATTTGAATAGACTTATTTCTTTTAACTGCATAGTATAATAGCCAGTTTGGATGGTAGAACTTATTTAAGCTGACGGTTTCTTGTTGTTGACTTTAGAATTGTAACTTATAATTTGTTCTATAGCGTATAAGCTTGTATGTAGGTTAGTAAGTGTCTAGTAGTATAATATAATATTTTGGATAATTGTTGAAATAACAAACTAATGTACATTGTGCGATCTAGAACAACATTGTACAGATACTGTTTTGTTTGATTATCTACAATAACATCTGGTCGTTTCTCTTGAAAACTTTGAGGTGTTTTGGCAATTTTCATGCACACATAGCAGAAAACATTTTTAGGCAATAAAATATCACTAACGTTAAAAGTGTAATTCTGGACTGAAATTGACTTATATTTCTGTCAGATTCTATGGTCTGCAAATTTTTTTAGTTGTTTATGTTGTTTGTCTGCCTTTGTGCAGCACTTCAATAACAAAGAGCTGAACTTTATTGAATTCCTGAAAAAGTGTTATTGTTTTTTATTCACGCTTTAGCTGGTATTAATTATCTCTGAATAATAAACCCAATTATTATTATTGCGGCATAGTGTTTGAACTAAGTGTTGCCATTGTTGTTCTTGCACGATTTGTTCCTTGCCCTAGTGAACCATTCTTTTTGCACGATTAGCTCCTAGCCAAACTAATGCCACCTGTACCTACCAACTGAGAATTCACCGTTGCCCATTGTGTTCTTATGACTGTTACAACACGACTGATGACAGTCTACACAAACTGTAATTTTTTTGCATTTGCTCTGGTAATTTTACGTGAGATGCAAATGGTTGAATCAAGCTATTTTGTCGTCTTTTCATTATTAATAATCTTGACAAACGCTAATTATATTAGCATCAACTTACTATGATAATCATCATCGGAAAGGAATTTTTTGGCCATCCGAAAATTACGAATACTTTTCTGTCACTATAACATAAGAAATAATATTGTTAAATCAAACATCCATTTATCACCCTAACTGCAAAATATGCATAAATTATATGTTAGTTACCTCGATTTCTTTTAGAAACTACTAATTTAGGAAATCATGTCTGTACCTCATTACTCAGTAGTGCTGCCTGCGATTATTTACATTTAACACTTAAAAGGATGGCTGACTCTATGAGCTTTTGGTCGGCTTCGCTATCCTCTCTCCTTTTCACTTATTACTGGCAATTAGGCCTATTTACTTGTACACTATTCAACTATTCCACTCTTGCAGACTGGAAGTGGTTACTATGCATATGTAAATTGGAGAAAAAATGAATCTCAATTCAAAATAAATATCAATACGGGTATTAAAGTTTTTTATCAAGTTACTAGTTTTATTACCTGCAGCTGATTCACTCGGCGATGTGAGTGGTGAGAGGTGTTAACATTCATTACGCTTATTCGGTGCACTTTTACAAAGAGAATTGACGCGAAACACGCAAACAAACAGGTATAGCGGGAAAATTAGTGTTCAAGCGTACGTCAAATTTGTGAGCATTAAGCGATTAAGTTCCGAGTTTTTACTGAAATTCTTGTTTTGCACCATTGGAAAAACACTGAAATGGTGAACGAAAGCGAGTACGATCCAGCAGCGTTGCCTGATCTGTTACCAATATATTATAAACGATTGTTTCCGTATAGCGAGTACTACAGATGGTTAAGTTATGGAGAGATCGACAAAAAAGTATTCCCGAATCGGGAATTCTCATTCACTTTAAAAGACGATATCTATATTAGATATCAGTCTTTCTCAAACCAAAAGGAAATGGTAGCAGAAATACAAAGAAAATGTCCGTATAAGATTGATATAGGAGCCGTCTACACATCAAAACCCAAAGACAGATCACCAGCTACTATTTTGACACCTCTGGAGAAAGAGCTCGTCTTCGATATTGACATGACAGACTATGATGATGTAAGAAGCTGCTGCACGGGAGCAGACATTTGTGGAAACTGTTGGCCGCTTATGACAATGGCAATAAAGATTCTTGATCGCGCTTTGCAAGATGATTTCGGATTCGACCATAGATTGTGGGTATATTCAGGTCGCCGAGGAGTCCATTGCTGGGTTTGCGACGAAAAAGCAAGACAATTATCAGTGGCTGCAAGATCAGCAGTTGCAGAATATCTGACAGTTGTTCGAGGTGGAGCAAATCAAAAGAAGAAAGTAACAATTCACGAGAACATACATCCATCTATAAAACATGCGTGGAACATTTTAAATGAACATTTCCTTGAATTTGCTGTAGATAAACAAGATTTTCTTGGTGATAATGATAAATGCAGGAAGGTCCTTGAACTTGTCCCCGATGTTGGCCTTCGAAAGCAAATTGAAATGGAATTTGAAAAAAACACAAAATCAAAAGAGAGATGGCACATGGCTATAGCCATTGTTAGATCAGCACTAAAAAATGGAACAGCAAAAAGGAACATGAAGCGCATCTTTGAAGAGATCGTATTTCAATATTGCTATCCCAGACTGGACATTAACGTTACCAAAGGTTTGAACCATCTGCTAAAGAGCCCGTTTTGTATTCATCCTAAAACAGGTCGAGTGTGCGTACCAATTGATGCCCAAGATGTTGATAATTTTTGTCCGTTTACCGTGCCGACAATCAGCCAATTGGTCGAAGAACTGAATGCATTACAGAGTAACAAAAGTACTGAAACTGTGAAAGATTATAAGAAAACTAGCTTAAAGGATAGCATAAAAGTTTTTGAGAAGTTTCTGCATGGGCTAGAGAATTCGCGGAAGGGCAAGCGACTAGAGGGCAGCGATGCGACTATGGAATTCTGAACTCATTCCTATGACGACTGTTCTGCTTTCTTTCATTGTGCAGTCAATCGCATTTCAATTTCATTATCAGCTTTTCAACCCAACAAGAATTATTGTAGGCCTAATAGCATCTTGATAATAACTTTTATAATCTTTAGTTAATGATTTACCAATACAACTGAACAAGCAGGTTAGTTTCCCAAAGCGGTGCATCCAGTGTAGATGTCTGCTGCACTAATACAATGATTTAAGCATGAAATTGTTAAGTAAATTAATGTAAGTAACATTTTTATAGCTGTAATGTAAAAAAGTGACTTACCAATAAGAAAAATGTGTACTAATTAATGTCTATTTTAATAATTGTTTTGTGTTTAACTTTATTGTTCAAAACAAAGTATGTCGATATCACCTTTACGTAAAGACACTAGTTTGTAAGTGCACTTGTGCAAAATGCAGTTTTTAGCACAATGGTGGGTTGTTGCATTTCGCGTAAACATGAAACGAGACAGATTTTTAAGCTGAGATTTCGAAAAAAATAATGCATACTAGAATTTTAAGAAAGCGTGCATCATAAGCTGTTTTAAGGATGTGTATGTTGTGTGTGTCTGTGTGATTGTGTGTTCATTTGCAATTTAAACCCTAGTTGCCTCTGAACATTTAGTTGATTTACAGTGCTTCACCATCATACACAACTACTTTATTATACAGTTAAACAGTGATCATACTTGTTCAGTGAATCTTAAAGTACTCAACACTAATCTATCCTGCTCATTGTTATCACATCATCCATTTTTTTGCGTAAGCAACTAGCACTACACAACAAAAGTGCTTTGAAAAAAGTATTTTTATTGTAAAAATTTAATGGTTATTTAGATACATGTACATTGTACAAAGACAGAACAAACCATTTTTGTTAAATGGTTAACAAAGTGAAAGCTTATAATTATAGACTAAGAAAGATGTAAATCTACAGAAAATAAAAATACATTTTATTTACATGATTGGTGCAGCTGCTAATATGCTACAGTCGAATCACAATAAAACGATTTTCACATTAAGCAGTTTCCACTATGTTCATTTTTATTGTCAAGGTCAATACAAATAAAAGCAACCAAAAAATATTAATTTTTAACACAATTGTCTCTGTAACTGTCAGTGATATTATTATTACGGAAAACTGGAGAAAATGTGCATGCTAAATTTTTACGAACTGAGCTTCAAAGCCCTGCGAAGTGATATGATGTACCATTCCATTATACACGTTAAAGGTCAATAAAAATTTGTGTTTTTATTTTATAATCATTCGTATGGGCCACTTGTTAAATTTAGTGAGCTCCACTGCAGTAAGTCATGTGCTATGTTAATAATATTGTCTATATTTAGCAGCATATACAAAATAACCTACATTTACTAGCGCTTTTATTACTAGTGTAATTTATGCACCTGGAAATGTTTGCATCAAGGCGTCCTTGCAAAATTTGCAAACAATTCTAGCACGCATTAATTTTACAGCTAATAATATTAACGTTAAAGGAGAAAAAGAGTTCAAATTAATGACTCAGTTGCTAAACAACTTTCCTTTTAACTCAGCAATCAGGAACATGATCAGGATCAGGAACAGGTTAACTTGAAAGTTTCCAGCAAATGTGCATGTTAATGATTACACATGTTAATTGATGATTTCCGGGTTATCAGATTGAAGGGCGATTTATTCAAGGACAAAAAAACAATAATGGCCAGACTATGTGAATTTGATAATTTAGTTTGCTGGCCACACAATTCTGTAGTCTAGTCCCTGGCAGGTAACCTTGAAATTGTACCATGAGTGTTTATTTAAATGAAAATATAATGAAGAGAATTACCAGAAAACATCATGTTATGCAAATTTTTGGAGTCGTGAATTTGATTGTTTTACAGGATTCGTTATTTAATTGGCTGGAGCTTATGAAATTCAGACCATTACAGTACTGGTTTTGCTGGAATTTTGTTAAAAGCCAAATTACATAATCAAAATGTACAATTATAATAAAATAACTAAAACCTATTTCCAAGCTGACTGTCTAACCACTCAGCTTCTTCTCCTGTTAACACCAGCTTTTCATTCTCCAGTTTCACCTCTTTTTCCTTCCACATGCCGACTCTAATGTAATTGGAGCCACCACACTTTCTAAATAAAAATTAAAAAAGACGATTTCTCAAAAGTGAAAAATTACTACGTAGAACGTAACATTTGTCATACACCAATAAAAATCTGTCATTAGTTTGACAATTTATACCAAACCAGCTTTATACACATTGACAAGTTTTCATGTCAAAATGTGGAGTGCAGTCTCTGGTATGCAAGATGCTTTGTCTGTAACTGATATATCTAAATACAGAAGTCCAGCAACATGGGTAAAGATTTCTCAGTGTAGCTTCTTTTGCAATAGCACCACTTTACACAAAGCTAAAAGGGCCAAAAAGTTGCAAAACGTATAGAATGTTCAATGTTTAAGCTTGCAGGAAAAGTTTGCAATTGATTAATTATTATGCAAGTCATTTCATTAAATATAACTTGCGAAAACTTCATTATCTAAAAATTATTCGCACTACAGTTAGAAAGATATACATATAATATTGGAGTTTGTATATATATATATAGTGCAGTTTATAAAATAGGTATGACAATTTTTGTTAAATAAGATTCTTTCTTCCATTTTCGCTGCACTTAGTCACACTTACTCAGTATGTTGAAATAAAAAAATAAGTGAAAAATTTGGTAACTTGTCAAGAGCATGCATTCAACTTACTTGCATGCATGATTTGGATAACGTGTTATTGTCATAACTCTCTTCTTGCAATCTTTACATTCAAAGAACCGCCTGAAAACTTCTCGCTGGACAAGAGTATGTCCATCTGCTCGGCAAATATCTGACGGCTTAAACAGACAAGTCGTTTTACACTGCAAACAAAACCAAAATCCATACGCATAAAAGCTGCAGGTAAAAGTAAACAAATTACGTGTTTCAAAAACACAAGCATTTTCCCCTGTGACCTAGCAATAATGACAATAAGTGTGGCAATAATAATAATAATAATAATACAGCTTCAAAGAGTGAATAACTACATTGAAACCCAGGGCTGTAGAGTTTGTACATTAAACTCCTGACTCTGGCTCCTAGAATTTTATAAGATCCAACTCCGACTCCTAAAATTTTGGGAGCCCCAATTCCCGGCTCCTGCCTTTAAGTAATAGCTTGTATCTTTTCATCACTACTTCTTATGCTCGAAAAACAGTCTAGTTGCACAGACACCAATGTGAAAGTATCCCTAATTGGGACGTTATGTTTAAATGCATTAAAAGTTAAAAGTAACTGGAGTTTGAGTTTGCCAATTTTTTTACCGACTCTAACACCGATTTCTCTAACAATAAGTGCACTCCCGAGTTCTAACTCCAACTCCAAAGCCCTAAGTTTTAACAACTCCGACTCCCTTAAGGGTAAATTTACTGTCAACTATGATTCCACGACTCTGACTCCACAGCCCTGTTTAAACCTTCAATGAACTATGCCAATTCACTGCTAATTTCACTTTCGACATTGATAAACCATCCTTTTGAAAATGTCATTAGAGTCAATTTTTACCTGCTTACAGTGGTAAGCCACACTCTTCATTTCCATAGTAGTTGCCATCTTGTTTTCTAGCATTTCCTTCTTTTCCAGTTTGTTAAAGTATTTCTCTTCCTCTTCCAACTCAATCTGAAAGCGCCGAAGTGAAAGAGTTCAAGTACAGCTTAATTTTAAAATCAACAAACTGACGATTACTGCAGCATGCCATGTTAGTGTGTCGGTAAAAATTATACTAAATGCGACAAAGCACTCTGCTCTTGCGAGATGTCTACACTCGAGTTATTCCCAAAAAGCAATCCCCATTACCTTTAGAGTAAATAAGAAAGAAAAAATTGCATATTAATGCCAACAAGTAAAAACTTCTTTAAGATTAACACACATTTAGGCATCTCACTGTAGCATCAAAAAGCACTTGTTTCTACCAACAGTCAGTTTTTCTTGCTGTTTTCAAGTGCTTATATTACTAGAAATCTGGATCGTTATTTTAAATGTAAAATTTCAGATTTGTGATGAAAGTACTTGCCTGATCCACCGCATCTTGATGGGCTGATTTTCGGTTTAAAATTTTCTTAAATTCCTCTGAATTTATATCAATCTTGTCAAGCTTAGATCTTTTTGTTGATGGCCGTTCGGATTCTGAAGAAACAAGCATGATACGCTTAAGCTTGGTCAATAGATTTAAAAACCATTCGTGAGCACAGAGAGATTAATAGACTCACAAAAAGTGAAGCAATAATGGATACCATGTTGTACAATACAAAAACTGCATTCGACTGTTAGGCAGGTACACGTTTGTGCGGTACCCTCGTGTGGTACTCATTTGAAGTATTATTCGATATCCAGGCTAGCAATCGCTCTCTGCACTTGAGTGGCATTTACATCTACGTCTGAGTCATACAAGATATATAAAAAACGTGAAAAAAACAATGTAAGAAGACTTCCCTCATGCTGTAGCGGATAGCCCTATAGGCTGAATAGGCTGAAGCCTAAGGCCCGGGATCAAAAGGGGCCCGGCAAAATAAAACGAAAAAAAAATTTTTTGTAAAAAAAAAATAAATTGACAAAAGAGCAAGGGGCCCGCCAAAATAAAATATAGAAAAAAGTTTTTTTTTCAAAAGTCAGTCACTATATTTCTAATCGGGTTTACACAAATCAAGTTTACACAATTTAAGTTTACACAATTCAAGTCAACACAATTTAAGTTTACACAATTCACGTTTACACAGTTTACGTTTACGTTCAAAATTTCAGTTTCCGAATTTTTCTGGGGGCAAGGTCAGTTATAATTTCTGAAAAGTCCATTTTTTTTCAACATATCTGACACAAAAACACGTCAGCTCAGCAGTGTAGCAACATTTAAAAGGCCCGTTCCAAGCTCAAGCCTAAGGCCCATAAAATCATAATCCGCCGCTGCCCTCATGTCCTGGTCATGCTTCAGACCACGTGGCTAAAGTTAAATATTCTCATTTCACAGTACAAACAATTTGACAAAATAAAGCATGGAAGAAAGGTGATGCATCTGTTCTCCAGGGAGTAACATTTTGCCATTGCAAACTGTGCATCTTATACAAAGTAAAAGTACGATTTATGCTGTTTTGTGCAGAATTACATATCAAATCGCATAAAATGTGAATAAAGGAATACGTGTACTTCAATCTGTCAAAAATAAGCAGAACTGTAAGGTGTTACACTTAATGATCCATTTTACAGTTTGCCGCTTAAATACTCATAGGACATTACAAATTTAAACCACGATCATCAGCCTATTCATTGTAGTTTCATTCTAGCAGCATAAGCCATCACATATTGGTGTCCAGGGTTTTATCACAATAACAATATTATACACTGCCTACGTCATGTACTTTACAAAGATTTCAAAATATTCTGAAAGCAAAGCTAATTAGGAAGCTGTCTTGCTGAAGTACAACACAACATCAAAGCAATGCTGGAACTGATAACCTATGCATTACAAAGGACAATCCTATGTAACTAACCATCCTGATGCTGCGCCATAAACCATGGCAAGTAAAAAAAAGATAATATTGATAATAATAATAATAAAAAGATAATGTTTTCTAAAAATGTGAAATTGTGAATGAAAACAAACCATCACATGCAGTGGAAACTCGCTTCCTTATCTCCTCCTGCTGTTTATCACTCAAATGTTTCTTGATTTCATTTGGATTTGATTTCTTAATAGAGATCTTATCAGACTTGGCTTTCCTCATCGCAAGCAACTGAAAATATAAAAAAAAAGAATAATAAGATAAAATAAAATAAAATAAGATGAAAAATAATATAAGTAAAAATAAATGTAACTTCCTAATTTTCTCATTGGCGAATAAAACAGTAAAAAGTTTAACAGTGGCTAGGCAAGAGAAAGGTAATAGACAGGTAAAGGTAAGAACTATCACCTAAAACGGTGAAGTAAACTCAGGTAAATTTAATAAAACAATTTACTTAAAAATACAAACAACTCTGATCTTTTGGAACATACCACGGAATATTGAAAAAACTGAAAAAAGTTCTTTAGTAAATACATAAAGCATGCATTTACTAACTAAAATGTGAAGCTATTTTCTACCAACTGACAGCTGCATTACCTAAAAGTTTGTGCACTTAACTGAACTAGCTGATGAATATCTCGTGCTATTATAACTCATGCTTGAATTCACTACATACAAACATGCAATGTTGAAATCCCAAACCTTTGCAGCACTGACTGGTTGAGCTAATTTCATCTCCACGTTGTCCAACTCTAACATCTTTCCAGGCTTAATGTCTTTGCCAAGTTTCGGAACTGACGGGAGGCCGCTCAGCTGTTTCTTAGTGCTAGTGGTCCGTATACTTGACTCAGTCAGCTTTAGCAGCTCAGCAGGACTGATGGTTTTAACTTTACCCTCATTCTCTGAAAGTCAGGCAGCTAGTATATGTTGTGACCGAATAAATATGAAACTCCTTATGAATGATTTTTAAGAACATTTAAACAAATTCCCAAAGAGTTGTAGCAGTAACTATAGTGTACATAAGACAAATAAATACTGTAAGATGCAATTTTCTGTTCCACACTCACAATTGATTTTTAAATATAAAAGCAGCATGAGCCTTACAGGTGTTATTGCAGAGCGGGTTTGCAACAAAACATCCTGAAGATTCTGGCTATTGAAAATACCTGCATGGCAACATGGATTCCAAGGATTCAGTGCGCTTACATATTTAATACTCTAGCTACAGTACAGTGATTAGCTTGCTACTATGGCACAATACTGACAGTCTAATGGATGCCAAACTTGCACAAGCTTGAAATAAAACATGTTTGTAACAAAGATGGATCCCTTATCATCTTGCAAAAATTCCTCTAGAAGTGCATCGGCAGAATAAATTTCACGCATAAATTTGATGAATAAATTTGGCAGAATAAGTTTGAGGTTAATATTTATGAGGGCTGGGATACTATAGTACAAAATTAACAAGACCTTAAAATCTTTGTCACAATGAAATGACGAAGAGCAATACCAGGAAAAACAAAGAAACCATCACTCACTTGCTTTTAGTTCTTCGTCTGTTGTCAAATGCTTGATAAGGTTCATAGAACCAGTGCTAGGTGTCGCTAGCATATTGCCCAAGTCTTGGTTGTTTGCAACAACCTTTTGTACCTTATCCACCTGTTCCTTGTCTAGCTGCTTGAATGCATAAGTGCTGACTTTTTCTGCCAAGGCTGCATTGGCTTCTGCCTCAGCTTCTTGTCGAATGCGAATAGCTGTGTTTTTAAACTTGACACCTAGACTTTCCAAAGTAGTTTTATCCTTTTTCTTTAAATGTGAATTTTTACTGAAAAAAAGTGAAAATAATTATGAAGTAAACCCATTGTGCAGTACAACTTTTTTATTATATTAATGGTACTTGTTACTCGATGAAAGATCTGATTTTATCTTACTTTTGTAAAAAACTAAGGCATCAAACATAAATCACCATTTACTGTCTCTAAACAATAGCCAATATGTAATAACATTCAATCAAACGCTTGATTTTCATTTAATTAGTTAAGCTCTTAAATTAAATTCTATAATTTTAATTTCAAAGCAATAAAAATTTGAATTTATAAAACACATTTGTTACCCCACTTGAGGAATGAACTGGTGGGTGTGGTTACCACCATAAATGAAACCCTCCCTCATGATCTTATCTCGAAGCATAGCACGCTTGGGTTCTGGAGCGGCGTAACTGGCACTTAGCTCAGTTCGTTTTGATGAAATTGATTTGTAGGCTGCTTTCATGTGACTGGGACAGAACTCACAAACTGACCTGAAAATTCAAAATGAGAACAACGGAAAATTACCTTGAATTTACTTGAATTCTAGTCAAGTTTCTTCTGATGTATAATATAAATAATGGGCGTTACTTTGACAAGTTTATAATGCTACAACACTCATAAAACAAAATTCGAACTTACGCAATGGAGTGTCACGCAAGGTAGACTAACACTTATGCCTAATTAACAGTATTCATAAAACATATTCACAAAGAAATCTAAAAAGCAAAACCTGAAATCTTTCAGAATATCAAAAATGTGTTATTAATTAACTCACTTGTTGACAAACATGGTGCACTTGTCTCCATTTTTGGTTCTTCCCAAACACCAACTTAAATCCTTAGACTGGCCCATCACCATAATCTTTCTCCAATCATCCACTTTTAAAGGTAAGTCACCAGACTAAAATTCAAAGACGCCATATATATTGTACGGTGCAATCAGTGTTAGTATAAAATACCTCTGGGTATCAGTCTTAATGGAAACCAGTAGTTTTTTTTGGGCAAAAGCAAGGATACATGATCACAAACTATGTTTTTATAACAAATAACTATTTGTGTGATGAATACTGAACTTTCAGATGATGGCTGCTAGAGTTTTATGTGATGACTGCTGGAGTTTATTCGATGACTGCTAAAGTTTAATGTGATGACTGCTGGAGTTTATTCGATGACTGCTGAAGTTTTATGCTATGAATGCTGGTGTTTTATTTGATAACTGCCAGAGTTTTTTGTACTGACTGCTGTAATTTTATGTGATGACCACAAGAGGTTTATTTAGAAACTGCCGGAGTTTTGTGTAATTACTGACAGACTCAGAGTTTTGGGTTTCATACATTTAGCATTTTAATTCTAATGAATGATATCACATTATTCAACAAAACAATGTTTACATCGCTCTTTTTAATTTCATTGTTTCTTATTGCTCCATGTAAGTTTCAACAATTTAGTGATGTACTCTTAGTATAATGAAAAAAATAATTATTAAAGTAAACATGTTAACATCGTCAAGCCTGTCAATAAACAAACTTTTACTCATCCACAACGTTGTGTTTAGGGACAATATTCAAGCAGCTAGAGAGGTAACCAAAGATACTAGATTAACATTCCAACCAGGTACCTTCTCTTTCCCTGTCATGAAAGATGCATTCAGGATGCCCACGACAGTTCCCACTGATGTTTTCCACAGTTGTTGATGTACCTCTCCAAATAAGAAGAGAGAGACAACATTCTTACACAGCAAGCTTTGACCCTGCAGGTCACTCAGTCGCCATATCAAGTACTTGTTTCCCTAGAAACATTAAGGAGATTGCTAAAGATTCCAAATCACACTAGAAAAAATAAGCAAAAATGATATAAACTTATATACACGCAGTTCAAAAATGCCTGCATATGTTTAGCACTGGCATGGTTTGCTTGCTGTGCCTGGCCAGTGCACACATCCTAGTTCTGTAATAAAGTAGACAGAAAGTGAGGTAGCATCTTTTCTAACCTGTTTAGAAACTTGTCAATGTTAGCAAAATCCATCGCACTCTAGTCTTGTGTTACACTTAGGAACAAATTCTATCACAATAAAACAGGAAAGGTAGCTTGACAATATTTCGAGTCTTTGTTTGGCTTACCTAATAATTGAAACAAATGAAATAAAGGATTTACGTCTTAATAAAAGAACTTTGCTTTATTCTATAAATCCTCAGGATCTTTCCTCTTTCAGATCTATTTCGTTAAAAATTACACAAGATTTCTTGAATTGATGTCAGCTAAAGGTCTTTAAATTAGATTTAAAATGTAATCTCACATTAGAAGCAACTTTAGTGCTAGTTTTGGATACAATCACACCAATAGAGACCCAGTCGCCCTCTATATCACCATTTCTCATCTGATCACGAATCTGAGACATGTGGACCATTCGCCTTCCAACCATCCTCTGCTTCATCAGCGTAGAAGAAATCAGAGGATTCCTGAAACAAGCACAGTTTACAAAAATTACGTATATGTTGCCATGGCAACCAGCTCAATTCAGTGACTTTTACACTATACAATATATGTAACATGCTTTCTTAAAATCAAGTAGTATATTTCTGATGCGTGAAGTCAGAAATTTGCATTCCATTCTGATCACAACAAATGTGTTCTGCTTTATTCTGTTGAAATATTACGTTCATTTATTTTGCACAATCAGCAACAAATTTGAGTGAAATGATGAGTACTACAGCACTACTCAACCTAAATGCGAAATAGCCTTTACTCACATAATTCGCAACTTTGAATAGGCATCAATTTCTACACTTGCTTCCTCTTTTTCCATGTTGGAAAACTGCTTAGTTTTCCAAGTAGTTCGTTTTTTGTTTTTCTGGATAAGAGCCGTATCATAACTTGGCGTGTGAGCTTGTCTGGTTTTTGTTTGGCAGGTGACATCTGCAGGTTTATCCTCCGCACGCCCACCACCGTACTCATCATACTCATCATCTGAGTAACCTTGGAGATACAAAAATTAAGAATAAAGTGAGAAGTCTCATTGTTTTATCACTTGAAAAGTAACGCCATAAAATCTTTTATCATTCAACTCTCTCTCTCTCTCCTCTCTCCCTCTCCTCTCTCTCTCTCTCTCTCTCTCTCTCTCTCTCTCTCTCCCCTCTCTCTCTCCCCCTCTCTCTCCCCCCTCTCTCTCTCCCCTCTCTCTCTCTCTCTCTCTCTCTCTCTCTCTCTCTCTCTCTCTCTCTCTTGCTTTCTCTCTCTGTGCTTTTTTTTTTTTTTTTTTTTTTTTTTTTTTTTTTTTTTTTTTTTTTTTTTTTTTTTTTTTTTTTTTTTTTTTTTGTCTCTCTCTCTCTCTCTCTCTCTCTCTCTCTCTCTCTCTCTCTCTCTCTCTCTCTCTCTCTCTCTCTCTCTCTCTCTCTCTCTCTCTCTCTCTCTCTCTCTCTCTCTCTCTCTCTCTCTCTCTCTCTCTCTCTCTCTCTCCTCTCTCTCTCTCTCTCTCTCTCTCTCTCTCTCTCTCTCTCTCTCTCTCTCTCTCTCTCTCTCTCTCTCTCTCTCTCTCTCTCTCTCTCTCTCTCTCTCTCTCTCTCTCTCTCTCTCTCTCTCTCTCTCTCTCTCTCTCTCTCTCTCTCTCTCTCTCTCTCTCTCTCTCTCTCTCTCTCTCTCTCTCTCTCTCTCTCTCTCTCTCTCTCTCTCTCTCTCTCTCTCTCTCTCTCCCTCTCTCCCTCCCTCTCTCTCTCTGTCTCTCTCTCTCTCTTTCTCTCTCTCTTTCTCTCTCTCTCTTTCTCTCTAAACAGACGAAATTAAATCAGATCTCTCCTGGTGGTGAAAATGGCAAGCAGTTAAAACTTACAACTAAAACAAATTATACTAAAAGGGCACTTCCGTGCAGAAATGCCTATGTCACAAAACA
>JAQGDQ010001716.1:0-12500 GCA_030141605.1 Tubiluchus corallicola
CATGGTTTATAAAAGTACAAACACGGAGAATGAAAGCGTAAGGTACGGTAAAAAAGGTGAGGTGAGGTGAAGTAAGGTAGGTAAAGGTAAGGTAAAGGTAAGGTAAGGTAAGGTAAGGTAAGGTAGTAAATTATCTTAGGTAGCAAGTCATCTTAGGTAGTAAATTATCTTAGGTAGCAAATTATCTTAGGTAGCAAATTATCATAGGTAGTAAATTATCTTAGGTAGCAAGTCATCTTAGGTAGTAAATTATCTTAGGTAGTAAATTATCTTAGGTAGCAAATTATCTTAGGTAGCAAATCATCTTAGGTAGTAAATTATCTTAGGTAGCAAATTATCTTAGGTAGCAAGTCATCTTAGGTAGTAAATTATCTTAGGTAGCAAATTATCTTAGGTAGCAAATTATCATAGGTAGTAAATTATCTTAGGTAGCAAGTCATCTTAGGTAGCAAATTATCATAGGTAGTAAATTATCTTAGGTAGCAAATTATCATAGGTAGTAAATTATCTTAGGTAGCAAATTATCTTAGGTAGCAAATTATCTTAGGTAGCAAATTATCATAGGTAGTAAATTATCTTAGGTACCAAATTATCATAGGTAGTAAATTATCTTAGGTAGCAAATTATCTTAGGTAGCAAATTATCATAGGTAGTAAATTATCTTAGTTAGCAAGTTATCTTAGGTAGCAAATTATCTTAGGTAGCAAGTCATCTTAGGTAGTAAATTATCTTAGGTAGTAAATTATCTTAGGTAGCAAATTATCTTAGGTAGCAAATTATCATAGGTAGCAAATTATCTTACGTAGCAAATTATCATAGGTAGTAAATTATCTTAGGTAGCAAGTTATCTTAGGTAGTAAGTTATATTAGGTAGTAAATTATCTTAGGTAGCAAATTATCTTGGTATCGTAAGAATACTGAGCGTTTTAACCCTACGGCTTTTCCAACTGGTACTAACTACAGTTTAAAGTAATCAAAAGATACGTGCGCAAATAAACTAAAGTTTATTGCTTTAGCAATCATGGCGCCGTGCAGTTTTCGCTAACAAGAAAGCGCAACAAACTAGAAACTTGAGTTTAATTGCAGATCGCAAATCTGTCTTTCTCTTCCCATTTTTCCCCGGGAATCAGCGTTCAACTCGTTCAACGCCTGGCCGGTGTCCTAAGTGTTTGTTTGGTACAAGTTCGTCTAGTTTTTGATATTAGTTTGTCGCGGCGAGCTCTTCCTTAAGTACATTTAAGTCCGGCAGTATTTATGATCTTAATTTAAAACAAAACCGCATCCAATCTTAAACTGCAGGTTAAAACAATCTATTCTTTAAAATATTGAAAGTAAACGTACTATTTTTTTCAAAAATGACTTACGTGAAAGAATTATTACCACACAAACACAATTTCACGTTCGCACCACTAGTTCTTCGCTGTTACATGCATTTCGCCATTCGCTAGTTAGACGGGCACTAGCGCCTGCATTTCGGAAACGCATAGCACAGAATACAGGTGCTGTACCTCTCAGTATAGATGTGTTAGTTTGTGACGAACTAGACGCCTTCGGCAGCTCATGCGTGAGCATTTTGGTAAATTTGAAATTTGAATTTTTACCTTAAAACTTGCCGAGTTTTAGTACAACACACTGAATATCTTACAGTAGCGCTGCACTTCAATTTTCTCTTTCACAAACACGTGCAACACGCTCGTGGAATATTTTTGCTGTTGAAAATTATGTTAGTTTGTGATGTCATCAATAGTTGGGCTCGCCCGCCGTTAATTAAGTTTTTAATCTATTATTTAATTATCAGAAACGCTTTTGCAGCATTAATTGTGTTAAAATGTATACTTTTTATTGGACTTGAAAATGGGGTAGTATATGAAAGGTTATCCTGTCTTCCTTTAAAGATTATTATATTAATAATGAGAGAAATCCACAGTTATTGACTTTTGAAACCAAACTTCACTGAAAAGACACAACTGTGAAAGCTCTGGATTTGAACTAGGAAACTTGAATTGTTATGATCAAAAACGGTTATGTAGTCTAAAGCCTCAAGACATTGAATTTGTAGTCTGACGCTTCACGGTTCTGAGTTCAAATCCGTGGTCGTTTAATTCTTTTGAAAGCAGCTAGGTTTGAAAATTTAAACAGTTTTGAGTTTATTTCATGATTCAAATTTTTGTATTAAAGTAAAACGTCTAAATACAGTGTAATATCAGTGTTAAATCATAACAAAGGACTTCCTTTCACGATATCTTCATCATGTACAACTCATTTAACATTGTGTAATTTGTCACAATGTCGCAGGCAGGTGTCTCTAAGAAACGAAAAACGCCTCTGCTGCATGAAATTATCAATAAGCTTGCAATGTGTATCATAAACTGGCACTATTTTTACATGGACAGCTGAAACAATTGATTGTGATTATCACAGATAAACATATTAGTAAAAATGTGTTTACGACAGTAACTAACGATGAAACAGTTCATAAAAAATGAAAACGTTGCTGTTTGTTGTTGCTCTTGCTAGCATTAGTTCATATAAATGAAAACGTTGCTATTTGTTGTTGCTGTTGCTAGCGTGAGTTCATAAAAATGAAAACGTTGCTGTTTGTTGTTGCTCTTGCTAGCATTAGTTCATATAAATGAAAACGTTGCTGTTTGTTGTTGCTGTTGCTAGCGTGAGTTCATAAAAATGAAAACGTTGCTGTTTGTTGTTGTTCTTGCTAGCATTAGCAGTCATACTAGTTGTCTAATATGCTTTAAATTGAGTATAAAATGCCTTAGATATAAACAGTGACGTTACATTTTAATACTACTTATTTCTTTAAATTACCGGGTGTCGTCAGTTAGTTTGACAACTACGAGCTGACTTGATTTCCTCAGTTTTAGATTTGGGCCAAACAAATTACACTCATGATAATTAGCTGATTGATCTATGACAAGTCACGCGATGATACCTAAAACTGATTTCCTGTAACCATATAAGCTATCGTATGATTTATTTGTGATTATAATTAGTGATTATAATTAGAACAAGATTAGAATTAGAATAAGTTCTTTGTTTATAATTAAGAACAGGAGCCTAGGAAAGATCTTAATTGCAATGATGACAGAACACAGTCTGGGTTTGTCCCATCCCCAGGGCCTTTTTCAGCCTAAGCGAGGCCCGGGGAAGTGCCACCATGGTTGAACTGCTAGAACGCCGGAGAGAAAGCGAGAGAGAGAGAGAGAGAGAGAGGGAGAGAGGAGGCAGTATGTTCGCATAAAGCAAAAAAAATGTTACCTTGGCGCGAGGCCCCCCTGGAGGGTGAGGCCCCGGGGAAGTATCCCCCCCACTGAAATAGGCCCTGCCCATCCCTTGCTTCTGTTTAAACCTGCAAACTTTATAGTCTTATATGCCGATGGGTGTTGTAAGATAAAATTAGTTTTCATTATGCAGTTGGACGGAACGAAGCCAAGCAATGACTCCGCATCGGAAGCAGATGCACAAATTTTACTGAAGAGCCTGTAATTAGGTCTGTGGGCCACTAATCACGCATGTTATCACAGAATCTTGCAGTGGTTGTGATGCAGTGGCATTGACCTCATATACATTAAACTAATATCGCACAGCCAATTCCGCAAAATTAAATTAACGTCCGTCCATTAATGACCGACTTAAGATGTCTTCGGGGTCACGTGTAGTTGCTTTCACGAAGAGATGCAAGGCATTGCATTGGATTGCCTAATCTTCCGTTAATTCTTCTTGGGTTACAGTAACAATTCAACTATATACATTAGGATTTGGGAATCAAACTTGCTAATTCGCATTACTGAGAGCATGCGTGGCTTTGGCAGTGAAGAAAAGCTCAGAGGTCAGCTGGTGTGTGCTTGGCTACGAAGTTAAGCAACAAAGGGCTTGTTAGGAAATAGGTAGCTGATTACCTAAAATTGTCGTGACGCTAAAGTTGTCGCTGGGGTGTTTTGGGGAGAGCTAACAACCGACATTGGCAGGTTTATCAGACTGTTTTTGTCGTTGCAATGTTTGTGTTAAACAGATGAAATCACTGGATGAAAACATGGTTTAACTTTGCGATCTGTATTGTATTCGAAATCATAGTCTCATAGTCAATCCACATATACACGAAAATTGTAACCATATTCAACAGTAGTAAACAAATGTTAAAGTAAATACATCAGCCAATATATCATGGCACCTCAGTCTCAGCGTTATAATCACCAAAACCACTTTTTAAGCCTATTGCGTGTCCTCTAATCTTGCTACCAAGTGAAGAGTAGTAGTTATTCACAGAGAAGCCAAGTAACCCAGTTCTATACAAACAAATAGCAGTAGCAAGTACATACATATATTGGAAACTTCTAAGTGTACAAACAGATGTCAGCACTGACTTAGTGGCAGTGAAAAACAAAAGTTTAAAACTACAAATCAAAATTATTAATAAACTGTAAATTAAATCTGCGACAAAAATCAGCCACCTTCATTTGCAAGGATAGTTACTCCGTTGAGGGAGTGGATACACGTGGGTGAACGTGGCCGTGACATTTCGGCTATTCAAGTTTTTACTGGGATTATCCATGATAATAAAACAGACAGACGACTTGGTATAGCTATTCGCCATTAGTAGTTAGACCATAGTTGTATCAGACTTCATGTGCTGGCTTGAAGTTTGCACTAACAAGTTTGACTCGATCAATTGGTTAAGCGACTCCTTGAAGTCAAGATCGGATTAGAAATAACGCCAATGCTACCATCTTGAATTTAAGATGGCAGATCGAAAATTCGGCTCTGTTAATCGATGTAGGATTCTTCCAGTAGAGTTTTCCGATGATCAGTTGTGAGCTAGTGCAGCCTTAGGCATTTCTCTTGAATTACCTTATTGCTGCCGTCTTGAATTTAAGATGGCATATTAAAAATCTGACTCTGTCAATCGATGCGGGATTTTTCTATTATATTTCCATAAATTTCATATGATAATCCTCACGAACTGGCGAAGACTTAGGCTTTTTTCTAAAATTATGTTATCGCCGCCATCTTGAGTTCAAAATGGCAACTCGAAATTACCCGTATCTTTCTTGAGTGCGATAAATAACTTTTCATGAGATCCGATACTCAAATGAGGCACTCATGCACAAATATGCTACTTATATTATCTAAGGTAAATATCTCGTATAGATTAGCAAAGTGCCCAATGCAGTCAAGTCTAAATTACCATATGTGGCTAATAATGTAAGATGTTAATTGGGTTTGCAAGAACAGAACAAATTTTGGGTTTGTCCCATCTCGTACTTCTCTTTAAGCTACAAAGCATTATAGTCTTATGTACTGAGGAGTGCAGTACAATGGACAACAAGGGCAAAGACAACAAGGTTACATGAACTGTCCAACAGATGTTAACATTCAAGAGAGGTTGCTGTTGCTGTTGCTGTTACTATGGCGAAGATTATTTACCTTAGCAACTGTATACTAACAACTGCAGTAAATGGCGTTAAATACACCTTGTATGCTACGATTACCATATTATCAATAGCATCGTGTCGAAAACTTTCTAGAAGTTGTACTTATCGCAAGAGAGCTTTAAGATACTCCCTATAAGAATTTTTGGGAGTATTCTCAGAAATGGGCCTATTCCAGTAATAACCTACCATTTGGCAAGGTCTATTAATTAATAAAGAACATAATCTAAAAGTGCATAAGAAATAAAAAAAATGTAACAAGAATTTGTCTTGGTCTAGTACATATATTTGTTTTATTTATTGATACCGTACCAAACATAGCAAACATTGTCTGCAATTTTACTTTAGTGAAGGAAAATGCATCTAAATGGCTTAATGTTATCTTGTGTATTTTGAGCCTCTTAGTTTGAGATGAGGTGTGTAAATATATGGATGAATATATAAAAGTTAAATAAAAAATAAGAAAAACTGCTTTTTTCTGTTTACATAGTCACAGAAATGAGATGTGAAACATAGATTTTAAATATGAAAAACGTGAGATTTTTAATGAGACTTTTTCGGGGGGTGGGGTGGGTGGACTACTGGGTGGACGAGATCCTCACCTGCACGTGTCTGTATAATATACAAGCGACTTGCTCTCTCTCTCTCTCTCTCTCTCTCTCTCTCTCTCTCTCTCTCTCTCTCTCTCTCTCTCCCTCTTCTATATTTCTTAAAATACATACTACAAATACATATTTACCTATTGTAACATCGACGTTGCCATAGTCACGAAATGAGATATGAAACATAGATTTTAAATCTGAAAAACGTGAGATTTTTAATGAGACTTTTTCGGGGGGGGGTGGACAGCTTCTACTTAATCACCACTAGGGGTGGACGACATTAAAAAAGGTTGAAGACCACTGACATAGACTAAATGTACAATCGTTTTATCGATTAATGACGACATTTCAGCGCATATTTCTGCCTCCTGCTTTATTGAATACGTGCAATAACAACGTTCCATCAGCAATCTCTGTTTGGATGGTAAACGCGCAACTGGTGGATCTAACACGCACGTTTGTTTATCTAGAACGCAGTTTGAGGGAGCCAAAATCACATCTAGCGTATACAGCGATTAAACTGATTATTAAGATTTGGAACGTTCACATTAGTATCATGCGTCCATTAGAACTCGTTGCGACTTGAATGCCATAATAATTCGATGAATATCTGATTGTCAATACGAGTCATGAATGCTGTTGTTGTTGGCATCTTTCTGTCTCGGAAGACAATGGAGTGTGCGCCAAGAGAGTCAGTTATTGATCACATTGATGGAGCTGCAGCGTCGACTGTGGCTGAGCAGTGCGATCTTTGAACGTCTCCAGGTTGCACGCCTGGGCAAGGTGTATGGAGATCCTGAGTTGCCCAGATAACAGGAACCCCCTCTCTTCCTCGCTGGTGTAGTCCAAAGGAAAGCGGGGCGATACGTTTGGCACCAGGTTGGCTGCAGGAGTTGCCGGAGTCAGTGAGCATGCTGCACTGGTCCGCCTTCGGAGCTCCACTCCTGATTTGGAAGGTTTACTCCTCTACACATGGTTGTTGGGTCACTTGACCTCGTCCGCCCTCTAGCCGTTGGCTACTTGTGCAGCTCCTCCGCCTAGTGTCGAGATACAGTGTGGGCATCCCGGAACATAACAGCACCTGGTATTACTAGTCGGTCACCCATCCAAGTACTAACCGGGCTCCACGTTGCTTAACTTCGGTGATCAGACGAGAACCGGTGTTTTCTACGTGATATGTCATGAATGTAGAAGCAAATTAAGTCATAAATCTACTTACGACTGCAAGTTATAACAGTTTCTAAAATGTTCTCGAAGTTGCAAAGTTTCGTCAGAAACATTATGCCTGTCAAATCAGATTTAAAACTCACATTTGAAATGTAAACCCTCATAAAATGCCTTAGCCATTCATAACGCAGCGACATTATAAGTACGCCAAATCACGTCAAAGTTATATACTTATAAATTATGAATGACACTAAATGCTCAGGAAAATGGACGCATTTCAAACATTTCTACCATAAATGTAATAAAATATCCACTTAGGTTGCAATAATCTTGGTTTATTAGTTGCCTTAAAGCTTTTTAATAGCAAAAGCAAAACTTATTTCCCCAGCTAATAAAAGCGGGATTAGACGGAAGGCAAGGTACTTGCCGAAATTGTAAATTTATGATGAAAGTTGTAAAAGGCGTTCAGAACGATCCCTTCTACATTTTCTGTTCAAAAGTTAAACAGATTTGACAGATTACGTCAGGTTCTCAAAAGTACTACTAGACTGTCTAACTGAAATTAGCTGCTCAATTATTTTGGCATTATTTAAAAGATGTTAACATTCAAGAAAGGTTGCTGTTGCTGTTGCTATGGCGAAGATTATTTACCTTAGCAACTGTATACTAACAACTGCAGTAAATGGCATTAAATACACCTTGTATGCTACGATTACCATATTGTCAATAGCATCGTGTCGAAAACTTTCTAGAAGTTGTATTTATCACAAAAGAGCGAATATAAGAATTTTAATGGCATGATTTATAATGGCAGTAAAGTAAATTTAAGATTTAAATATGGTTGTACTGTAGATCTAAACGAAAATGTAAAATTAAAGGTTAAGAACTCATTTAAAGATTATGTTTTAAGATATCTATTATAGCTCCTTACAACACTGTATAATGTAATATAATTACAAGGGTACTACAATGTGTGGTTATTATAAAGTTGAATGTCTGTAGATATGTTACTTTACTAATATCGCATTGCCTGTTTTACTAACATCTTTATCTTTGTAAAATGTATATTTTTATACGAAATAAACTCATAATAATAATAATTTAAGATGATGCTTAAGATGATGCTTCCATAATTAAGCCTGAGAGGCATTTGGGGTGTTAGTTGGCGATTTGGCATGAAGCCCAATTATGCACAATTCAGTGCTGAAAACACTGGATACTCAAAATGAATGCGGATGTAATTTTAACTGAGGCTTCCGGGAATTTGAGAAAATTCCTCTAGGTTGACGCTCAAACTTAATATCATGCATTACCTTACTTTACATTACCTATACTTACCTTTCCTTAGTTTTCCTTAGCTTGCCTTAGTTTTCTAGTTTTCTTTCAAACACTTTTTTATCTTACCTAACCTTACTTTACCTTACTTCAACCCGGTTCACCACAGCTCAGCTCTTCTCACTTCATTTCACTTCACCTCACCTAAACTCAGCTCACCTTATCTCAACTCGCCTCACCTCATCTCATTTCACTTCACCTCACCTTTCCTCACCTTACTTGCCTTTTTGCCTTTCTTTACCTTGCCTTGCCTAACATTATCTTACCTCACTTCAACCTAGTTCACCACAGTTCAGCTCACCTTATTTCACCTCACCTCACCTCACCTCATCTCACCTTACCTTACCTTACCTTACCTTATCTTACCTGACCTTACCTTACCTTACCTTACCTCACCTCACCTCACCTCACCTCAGCTCACCTTACCTTACCTTACCTTACCTTACCTTACCTTACCTTACCTTACCTTACCTTACCTTACCTTACCTTACCTTACCTTACCTTACCTTACCTTACCTTACCTTACCTTACCTTACCTTACCTTACCTTACCTTACCTTACCTTACTTCACCTCACCTCACCTTACCGTACCTTACGCTTTCATTCTCCGTGTTTGTACTTTTATAAATTACGAGTAATGACATAACTTGATGAGAAATAGTTACAACAATCACTGAAAAAACGTTCCATCCTATTATTGTAGACGAGCACATTTGAATAGAAATCAGCTTTGCAGAAGGCAATGCAGAAATATCCACGTTGATTTCTACGCCAGGGGCGCCACTGTACTACAAAAGGGTCATAATTCTATTTCTCTTAACCTAAAGATTTCTATTTATAGATCTATTGCTGATGACGTAATTAATTGCACGGATTTTAGGCATAACTGCACAAACAATAATTTTGGTAGTGGAGGAAATCATCTAAAAAAGCGACTCAACCTCGAATAAAGTTTGAAAAGTGTTTACAACGGAATTAAGCCATTATGGTTTGATGGACATTATCAGTCTTATTATATGCCTAGTTATTGTCAACTGCTCTAGAGTGCTTTAGCCCTAATGCGAGGTTCGGGGCTAGTCTAGTCCTACTACATGAAGTGCTAGACGAGTTCCTTGAGGCGAGCACTAATTGTTAAAATTAATTAGTATAGCAATTACATCGGTATAATTATAACTCTTTCGTAAACTGTGTTAAGATGATTCATTTTGAAGATGAACACTAACAACAAAAGCAGCATCAATAGCAGTAGCTGCAGCGACAGCAACGACGACGATAACGACGACTCGAAAACAACGACAGCAACAGCAACAGCGACGACGACAATAGGAACAACAACAACATCACCAGACGAATATTGGGACTGCAGTAAGAATGTAATGACGACAGGAGACTCGGTTTAACAAAACTCCACAACGATGATGTCATTGAATGTAAGTCTGCAACGAAAGCAGCATCAGCAGCAATAGCAACAGGAGCAACACAACAAGTGTAAGAACAACAGCAGCAACAACGCAACAACGACGGCGGCGGCGACAACAACAACAACGACAACAACAACAACAACACCACTAGACGAATCTTGGGACTGCAGTAAGAATGTAATGACGACAGGAGACTCGGTTTGACAAAACTCCACAACGATGATGTCTTTGAATGTAAGTCTGCAACGAAAGCAGCATCAGCAGCAATAGCAACAGGAGCAACACAACAAGTATAACAACAACAACAACAACAACAACAACAACAACAACAACAACAACAGCGACGACGACAACAACAACAACAACAGTAACAGCTGGCAGTAGCGGTAACGACAACGACAAGGTCAACGCCATCTCCGCGTCATGAGGCTCATGAAAACACATGAATTCAACAGCAAGTCGAAGACTGAAAAGCATCAAACTTGTAAGTGCAGACATTGACGTCTCAGAGTCGTAACAATTCTTTCTGAACGTGTATGGGAGAAATTTATTGCTTCAAAAATGTCCTGACGTACTTGTTGCGAATACGAATGGCTGCCTTCGTGAGAAATTTTAAATCTTGTTACCACAAGTAAAGCCGATTACAGTCGCAAAGAAACTGGCAGAGGCGATAATTTCTCCTGAATGGCTTTTCATTTTAATTAATTTCTTACTGATGAAGTTAAGTTTTACAATATGATGCTAAGAACACTGTTTCTCTAGCTTATTAACAATATGACTTTTATTTCAAAAATTTATCAATATCTATTTGGCTTGCGGCTATTTTGAGGCGCAGGTCTAAAAGATTCGTCTGGTGGTGTTGTTGTTGTTGTTGGTGTTGCTGTTGCTGTTGTCGTCGTCGCTGTTGCTGTTGCTGTCGTTGTTGTCGGGTCGTCGTTATCGTCGTCGTTGCTGTCGCTGCAGCTACTGCTATTGATGCTGCTGTTGTTGGTGGTGTTGCTGTTGCTGTCGTTGTTGTCGGGTCGTCGTTATCGTCGTCGTTGCTGTCGCTGCAGCTACTGCTATTGATGCTGCTGTTGTTGTTGGTGTTATTGAAACGCAGTTATTGAAAGAGTTATGATTGTACCGATGTAACTATAAAGTGTCGAAGCCTTCTGCAAAAGATCGCTCTCTAGCCCGCATGGAAATGGTTGGACAGGGACACGGAGTAAACAAAATGGTTTACAGATGTATAATTCTTGAATCTATTTTGTAGTACAAGTGTATCACTAATTTTAAATCCTGGATTTGCCATCATGAATTTTAACTTTAACCATTAAAATGATAATGATTTCGCTTTTGATTGAATGCTAAAATTTCAATTTAGTGGCATCGTGAGACCTAGTTGTTTATAGCCTGACAAGAATAAGAAGAGTCAGTTAGGAATATATAGTCAACCCTCGTTAAACCGGAACAACCCCCCCCCCCCCCAATTAGTCCGGTTTAACGAGGGTTTACTGTATAACGAAGAAAACTCTTGAATGAAGTTCAACGTTCTCAAACTGTAACAGGTGTAAGACACCTGTTGTCTTTGGCATCGTGAAGAATTAATGCACTTCCAGTTAGATTCCCGTTTAGGTATATATATATATATATTCTATTAGTTCTATTATTATATATATAATATCTTTATTTGCGATAAAAAATAATGATTATAAACATTATGCAATGCATTAATATCATTCAGTGTACCTAGTTAAAGATTTACACTATTAGCTGGCAACACAAAACGCATACTATATATACGTATATATATATATATATAGCATGAGTTTTGTGGTGTTACAATATGCGTCAAACTTTGGGTTATTACATAATGCGTTTAGGGTGTCTTACATTATGCGTTAATGTAAATCTAAGTCTAAAAATCTAAGTTTTCTAAAACAAACAAATAAGTTACGAAGTACATAAGCATTTGCATTTAAGCCCCGGTTTCCACAAACATGTAACAAAAACACAGTACCCCTATGATTGTACCACCTATTCGTACAGAAAACTAGGTCATTTCATAATAAACATACAAGACGAGGTTTAAGCAGATTGTGAGGGGGTCGGTTACAAACGATAATTGGGTATTTATTAAATGAGCTACGCGCAATTTCGCACACATCAGCGGGACGTAAATGTTAGTCAAAGATATCAATACTGAACGTGACAAATAAATATGGGGAGGACAAAACCAATAATTGCACAGAGCCAAGCAAAGTGAAGTGTAATGGATGTGTCAATTACTGACAGAATGAAACCGCGAAGTGTTTTATCAATTGGTAAAGGGAAGCCAGAGAGGGAAATTATTGCTATAATAAATCTCTGATTTCTTAAATGAACTCCATTAAAACAAGAGAGAGAGAGAGAGAGAGAGAGAGAGAGAGAGAGAGAGAGAGAGAAGAGAGAGAGAGAGAGAGAGAGAGAGAGAGAGAGAGAGAGAGAGAGAGAGAGAGAGAGAGAGGGAGAGAGAGAGAGAGAGAGAGAGAGAGAGAGAGAGAGAGAGA
>JAQGDQ010001716.1:17500-28113 GCA_030141605.1 Tubiluchus corallicola
ATACCAACGACTTAAAACATGGCACCGCTGGTTCTTCGATTAAGCTCGCAGGTAATAATAAACAGAACATTCTTGGAAATGAGTCTTGTGTTACTTAAGGCATTATCCTTTTCCTTTTCTCAAAACATGAACGTTCGAAACCAACAATTTAATTAGTTCGATGTCCCTGCATAGATGATATTATGAGTGTCACGTATGTAGATGCTGATGATACAATATCAGAGGCGCGCAGAACTAATTAGAGTAGCGTGCGGCATTCAAATGATGGCTTCTTTTTACAGACTGTTCAGGTCACGTGACTCCTCAATAGGAGACTGAATCATCTCTCGTTCTAAGTGGCACTTATATTTCACTGCTGACTGAATATAAACAAGACTTAGTATTAAGCACAAGTCACACATTATGTACAGTAGCAATTATGTACAAGTCACACATTATGTACAGTAGCAATTATGTAAAAAATACTTATATATATATATATATTAATTCTTTATTTGTCATAAAAACGGTTCCCTCATTATAATAAAATTGAGTTAGCCTCAGCGTAATGTTAAAATAACAACACTGTTCAAGACAAATGCGTCCAGTGCATACTAAAAAAACTAAAGTGCAAACTATATACAATATAATGAACATATTTACAAATACCATATTAAAATATTTTCACAGACAATTATAGGAAAGTACATTAAATTTTACATTACATAGTGCACACTATTTATACATTTAACATTACGAAACACGAAACTAACATAACACGTATTACATTACATAATTTTTTTAAAAAAAATTCATTTTTAATCATTATATGGAGTCAGGGGCGGGGGTAGATGAAAGTGGAGTCCGTGTAATTAGTATCAGATGCACAATGTGGAAGTTGAAACCTGTTATATTGATATTCTTTTAATTTCTTTTTAAAGTGGTGGAGAGATTCTATTTGTTTTATTTCACTGGGTAGTAAGTTCCATAAATGTATGGCCTGTTTTGATATAGAGGTATTTCCAAATTTATTGTTTACTTAAAACAACTTGGGTGGTTTGAAATTTATAACCTAGAAATTGGTCTCACTAATATCATCTACAGACGCCATCTAACTAGCCAATGGCGAAATGCACGAAGACCAATAATAGATTAAAAACTTAATGGCGGGTGAGCCTAACTAGTTATGACGTCACAAACTAACATAATTTTCAACAGCAAAACGTATTCAACGAGCGTGTTGCACGTGTTTGCGAAACCAAAAAAAATGAAGTACAGTGCTACTGCAAGATATTCAGTGTGTTGTACTAAAACTAGGCAAGTTTTAACATAAATATTCAAATTTAAAATTCACCGCCGTGCTCACGCAAGAGCTATCGAACGCGCGCAGTTCGTCATAAACAAACTCATCAGAACTGAGAGGTACAGCACCTGCTTTTTGTGCAACGCGTTCTCGAAATGCATGTGACAGCGAAGAACAAGTGGTGCGAACGCCAAATTACGTTTCTGTGGTAATAATTCTTTCACGTAAGTCATTCTTGAAAAACATAGTATGTTTTTTCTATATTTCATAGGGTAGATTGTTTTGAACTAGGTCTATACTTTAAGATGTGTCGGGTTTTCCTTTAATCTCCTATACGAGATTATGCAATAAAGACTTGCTTTTTGCATGTTCCAAATTTTCGGAATAATGGAAATTTAAGTATTGGACTTTGTATTGTGTAATATCTGTATGCTTGTAGCATTTGTTAATGTACTGTTTCTTTTGGAACACCCTGTACATTCGAAAACAAAAATTAAGTACCGAGTTGGCACATAATAAATTAAATAATTTTAAATTATATTAAACACACAGATATAATTTACAACAATTTTGAACTAAGCGAACAACAACACAGGGGAATAATTGTGTGTGACATCAATACTAATGACCAATCATTCTACTACATTTAGTATAACAACTAGGTTATTCATGTACATTTTTCACAAAAAATGGTGCCGTCGTTCTTTTCAACTTTGTTTTACGGAAAATCTTATAATGTACTTAAAGTACTTTTAGTACAAAGTTGCTAAAGTTTCCTCATCCACTCTAAGCATCGCACAGAATCCAAGTGCATCCTTTAAATATCATAATAATAATAATAATAATAATAATAATAATAATAATAATAATAATAATACCATTTTTAAAGTCTTTGGTATGACTCGGCCGCTGGTTCGAACTCACGACCTCCCAGGCGGAAAGCAGACTCATTACCTCTAGATTAAACCGTCTGGTCGATACAACACGCTGAACCCATTATAGCCTCCGTTTCACGTTTTTGTTCGAAAAAGATACGCAGCTGCTAGGACAGAGAGAAGTCCCTCTATTCCTAACTTAAAATCTTAATTCGTTTTTGTGCCGAGACACTTTATGTGCCTATCAATTACCTGGAGATATCTCTTACGCATGAAATTTCTATTTAAGACAGCAAGCGTTAAAGCACTTTTAGGGTTTAAATCATTAATACGTGATTAAATGTAACTAAATGACGTATGCATCATAATTAAAATCTGAGAATTTATGCATCAAAATGTTAAATGCAACATTCACGTTTCAAATGATAAAGCAAAGATGTTGGTTTAAGTTTGCCGGTTTTAAGAATTTACCCAATCAATTCAATTAATTTATTTCACTCCAGCAATACATACACAATACATCAACATGCAATATTATTGAAACAAAAAGAAACAGTAAAGGTAAAAAAAACGTTGATGAAGTCAAATTAACCAAATAAAAGAGTTGCTGTATGACACCTTGAAAGCTTGGCTTGTTAAGGTGGCACAAATGAGTGAATGAAAGAATGGTTAGGGTCAGAAGAAATGATGGAATGGAAAAAAATGGTAAGATTAGGGATAGGAAGAAGGAAGGGAAGGGAGGATGAGTGAATGAAAGAATGGTTAGGGTTAGTAGACATGATGGAATGGAAAAAATAGTAAGATTAGGGATAGGAAGAAGGAAAAGAGGAGAAGAAACGACCACAGTGTATGTTTAATTTACATAGAGGTATATTAAAATAGCATTATAATTGATTGGAGGCCATATATTGCGACTGCATGAGACATGGAACCATTAAAATTGTATTATAAGTATGAATCAAAAGTGGTCCTCTTCAAGTACTTTTTGAAACTATAAACAGTTTTGTGTATTTTTACTTGGGCACTTATTTTATTCCAGTTATTTGGGGCTGTGAATTTAATAAAGTGCCTGGCACAATTAGTACGACAGTAAGGGACATAATTCTCTGCTCAAACTTATTAAAAATTATTATCAAATACTTTTTCGTCAATCAGGTATTTGTCTAAAACGTTTCTGATTAATATATGCATGGCAATACGTCTTTTGCAAACTTGAACAGTTTAAATTCATTTCTTTTGAACAACTTTCATCCTAGGCACTCGCGTAAACACGTTGTTATGCTATAACAAATGCACTACGCATCAGTACAATGATGCTAGTAATCTAGTGAGACAATGATGAAAGTGACGACCTGATTAATTAATTATTACCTGCAATGAAACAATATTACCGGAATACAGTGATCAGTAAAATCGACAGCACAGCAGTGAGTAGCATGGGCTACCTGTAGCAACACAACCACAGCCACAACAACAAATCTATTTTCAATCGAGCATCATGCATCATGCATCACGTGAAAGGAAGACAGGATGACCTTTCATATACTACATTTTCGTACGATAAAAAGTAAACATTTTAACACATTGAATACTGCAAAAGCGTTTCTGGTAATTAAATAATAGATTAAAAACTTAATTAATGGCGGGCGAACCCAACTATTGATGACATCACAAACTAGCATTCCATAACAACTAATTTTCAATCTCAAAAATACTCCACGAGCGTGTTGCGAAAGCGAAAATTGACGTACATTGCTACTGTAAGATATTCCATTGTGTTGTACTAAAACTATGCAAGTTTTAAGATAAAAATTCAGATTTCGAATTTACCGCTGTGCTCACGCTTGAGCTGTTGAAAGTGTCAGAAACTAACACATCTGAACTGAAAGGTGCAGCACCTGTTTTGTGCAATGCGTTTCCGTAATGCAGGCGTTAGTGCCTGTCTAACTAGCGAATGGTGGAATGCATGTAACAGTGAAGAACTAGTGGCGCGAGCGTGAAAATGTGTTTGTGTGGTAATAATTCTTTCACGCAAGTCATTTTTGAAAAAAAATAGTATGTTTCCTTTCAATATTTTAAAGAGTAGATAGTTTTTAACCTTCAGTTTAAGGTTGGGCCCTGTTTTGCTTTAAAGAAAAATTTAACCCTGGATCATTCATTGTCTTTTAATACTGTACACTTCAAATATTGAGATTGCCACATACTATACGCGAAAAAATGCCCTACTTAAAAATGCAAAAGAAATTCAAATCGCTCGTATCTCCTGCCAAACAAACCTTGCTACGGGCATATTTGACAAACTGACGTAAGCTGGTTGTCAGCACGAAGGCACGCGTAAGCTGGTGGACAGCACGAAGGCATGCATAAGATGGTGGACAGCACGAAGGCATGCGTAAGCTGGTGGACAACACGAAGGCACGCATAAGCTGGTGGACAGCACGAAGGCACGCGTAAGCTGGTGGACAACACGAAGGCACGCATAAGCTGGTGGACAACACGAAGGCACGCGTAAGCTGGTGGACAACACGAAGGCATGCATAAGCTGGTGGACAGCACGAAGGCACGCGTAAGCTGGTGGACAACACGAAGGCACGCATAAGATGGTGGACAACACAAAGGCACGCGTAAGATGGTGGACAACACGAAGGCACGCGTAAGCTGGTGGACAACACGAAGGCACGCGTAAGATGGTGGACAACACGAAGGCATGTGTAAGCTGGTGGACAACACGAAGGCATGCGTAAGCTGGTGGACAGCACGAAGGCACGCGTAAGCTGGTGGACAACACGAAAGCACGCGTAAGCTGGTGGACACGAAGGCACGCATAAGATGGTGGACAGCACGAAGGCACGCATAAGCTGGTGGACAACACGAAGGCACGCGTAAGCTGGTGGACAACACGAAGGCACGCGTAAGCTGGTGGACAGCACGAAGGCACGCGTAAGCTGGTGAACACGAAGGCACGCGTAAGCTGGTGAACACGAAGGCACGCGTAAGCTGGTGAACATGAAGGCATGCGTAAGCTGGTGGACACGAAGGCACGCATAAGCTGGTGGACAATACGAAGGCACGCATAAGCTGGTGGACAGCACGAAGGCACGCATAAGCTGGTGGACAGCACGAAGGCACGCGTAACCTGGTGGACAGCACGAAGGCACACATAAGCTGGTGGACAGCACGAAGGCACGCATAAGCTGGTGGACAGCACAAAGGCGCGCGTAAGCTGGTGGACAACACGAAGGCACGCGTAACCTGGTGGACAGCACGAAGGCACGCGTAAGCTGGTGGACAGCACGAAGGCACGCGTAAGGAAACTTCTGTAGTTCGCTTTGACATTCCGATATCCCAGCTGATTAAATCTTTATGTTTAATCGTATTTTAAAAATTAGTCGTCGGAGAACTTTGCAATAACTTTTAATCCACAGGATCACTGTGAGAGTCTACTACTTCATGATGGCCAAAGTAAAAAAATTCATGTTTGAGTAGTTATTACATTTTATCTGTAAGAAAAATCAAAATATAACAAAATATAAAATCCTTCACGATCACATCTGAAAATGCATAAGTAGCACAGATAATTATAATTACAGATAAGCATGAAAAATTCCGCGAGGCTGCGATGATGCAGAATGTGACAGGCGTTTTTCTTAGTTTCTACAGTTCAGTTTTAGCTTTGTTAAAAATAATGATTCTGTTACTTTGGCTTCATTAGCTAGCCGAGTTGAAGATTATTATTACCGTCGATAACTGGTTTCCATTAAAGTGTAGTTTTCATTACTGGTTTACTTGTCGAGAATCTCTGATTTTCTTTTAAGTAATTATGTAAATCTAAAACCATCAATCCAGTTACAACTAATTGCTCATTGCCAGAAAGAATCTGACTTTATTAATGAGTTCTTGTCTGTATAACTGATGGCTTGTCTGCATTACTGATTGCTCGTCTGCATTACTGATTGCACGTTTGATTAGGATTGCGGTGTAAAAAATGATCGTGACTAGAGACACTAACATGTTCGATGACATTTTTAAATTTTTTTTAGCAGTATGCCATTAAATTGCTTAAATTATTATGTGCCAGGAAGAAAAACTTGCTAAACTCATTAAAAGAATTTCGTCGAATAGACGGTTATTAAGTCATGTTGATCTTTTCTTGGAACAAAGTATTGGACTGAATTCGACTCAGGGGGGTCGAACTCCAAGATGGCATGGCGGTCTTGATATTGGACTGAATTCGACTCAGGGGGTCGAACTCCAAGATGGCATAGCGGTCTTGATATTGGACTGAATTCGACTCAGGGGGTCGAACTCCAAGATGGCATGGCGGTCTTGATATTGCGCATCATGAAGATCCATTTTACAATCGTTGTGTAACCGATTACTTAATTACAAATGTTAATGTTAATTACAAATGTTATGTTAATTAACTAAGTTAATGTCTGTAAAGTAGTACCTTATACCTGCTATAGTATGTCATTTAACTCTCATAAAATAAAATACACAAAAACTACACTGTATGGAGTATATTAACAGCACTAATAAAAATAAGGAACCAAAATACACGTGCACAAAAAATAGCTAACTGACTCAGTAACAGCACTACACCCGAGGAGCACCTGAGTCAGAAATCCAGGCTGTAGTGACCTCTACACGTTTTTATACTGGCATTCCAGGTCAGCTGGCTTCTCACACCACGTGTAGGCCCAAACAAGACGTCTGGACCTATAAGAAAGAGGTGAGTCGCTGCTGACGTGGAAGCAGGGCGTGTAGGGGGCCCTACACCTGACACGACACAGGTGCTTCCGTAACGATATTATTATTAGAAATATTTTAAGACAAACATCTACAGAAATACTAACTTATTACCCGGGCTAGGATTAGGTACCACATTTTTTTAAATTGATTTCGTCCTTACGGCAACATTATTTCATCATCTCATAGTGACAGAATCACTGGTTTAAATAAAGAAATTGTTCGTTCTTGTTGTACTTACTCACTAACCTGATTGCATTGTTTGGGCTAAACATATACCAATAAATGGTAAATAAATGCAACTGCATCTAAAAGAAAGACATACAGGCCTACTGGTCAACAGCGTTGTTGTTATCTAGAAGCATAGAGTGTCTATTGTTGCTGTTGCCGCTATAGCATGTAGTAATTAAGTAATTAAGTAAGTTAGTAATTAAGTAATTAAGTAATTTAGTAATTAAGTAATTTAGTAATTAAGGAATTTAGTAATTAAAGGACAAGAAATGGGGTATCTGAAGTAGGTTTCGGAAATATCGCCTTAAAAAAATATATTACTTTACAACAATTTTATGTATATATCGTACTCACGTTAAAAAGAATTTTTGTTTGTTTTCGTGACGTCACATACATGACGTCACTTACGCAAACGTAAGTCAGGGGAAGAAAAGACAATGTTAAAGTATGTCCCAAAACACTTTCCATGCAAAGTTTACCATTACTTACCATTTCGCTTACCTGCTGGAAAGACTTCTGTAACTAGAAATAATAATTTAAAATGTTTGTGCCAATTGGTAAAATGTCGGTGGCACACCTCCAGGGTGCGCCACTCACTAATCAAAGACTTATTTTTAATCTTACTGACAAGATGCAGTAACTTAAAATTTTACTTAGCAACATGTGTGCTACGATCGCTCTAATTATTTTCTCAAACTTCACGTAATGTTATCTAAACTTGTATCAGACGACCTACCATAAAAATGGCTGCGTCTAACGGTCTTCGCGGGAGTTTAAATTACAAGTTTTATACAGCATTACTGCCGATGCAAGCCCTGCATGCAGAAAGACAGTAAGTAAGTGGTATAAGATTTCAAATTCGAGTGTTTTAAGCTTTGTGTAAGTGGAGGGTTTTCTTGTGCTTTAAACAAAATAACATGTGACGTTACCTGTGACGTAACATTTATGCATAGCAGCCGTAAAGGTGTTTTAACTACTTTCTGACTAGTGTTTAGTTAGTTTAGTTTATTTCCAAAATGCAATAAATACAACATTGTTGCACATTTTGCAAAGAAGCTGTAACAACAATAAAAGAAAACAAGATTTAAATTCACCGGATATTGATATATCGGCTCAGGCCAAGAAGGTAGATTTGTACAGGATTGAGCAGGAGGCAAAACATAGAAAGAGAAGATGTAAAAGGTGCAAGATAAAATAGGCAAGAGAAGTGAAATGTAATTATGGTAGCAATGGTAAGCAAATGACAATGACGAGTGAGTGAGATGATGATGACAATGAAGATTAGATTCACATGAGAATGTAAAGAAAAACAGATCAATCAGCTGAGTCACTGGAAACAATCAGTATGGTGTCATGTCAGGGACAATAACCATAATACTTCTTTTTCTTCATTCTATAACCATTACTTCTATAACCATTACTGTACATTATACTAAAATGAACTTATTAGCACCAGAACTCATTTAACTTTATCTAGTAATGCGACAGTTAGAGATTCTGCTGCTATGCATAAATGTTACATCACAGGTAACGTTTCGTGTTATTTTGTTTAAAGCACGAGAAAACCCTCCACTTACACAATGCTTAAAACATTCGAATTTGAAATTTTATACCACTTACTTACTGTCTTTTTGCATGCAGGGCTTGCATCGGCAGTAATGCTGTATAAAACTTATAATTTAAACTCCCGCGAAGGCCTTTAGACGCAGCCATTTTTATGGTAGGTCGTCTGATACAAGTTTAGATAACATTGAGTAAAGTTTAAAAAAATAATTAGAGCGATCGTAGCACACATGTTACTAATTAAGTAAAATTTTAAGTTACTGCATTATATATGTCTAGATTATTATTTAATATAAGATGTTTTAGCCTTCGTTTATATTTAAAAATGGTATGCTCACATTTAATATAATCAGGCAAAGAATTCCATATTGAAGGATCATAAAATTTGATGAACTGCTTAGCAACATTGGTGCTAACATACGTGACAATGTATTGGTTATAACGTGTTTTGGATATAGGCACGTGGTGCCTCCTTGTGTTTGTTTTTTGTAAATTTAGGCTGTTGATAGACAGGTGAGCTAGGACAGGAAATAGGCCATTGGCGTCATTTTGCAGACTGGATAGGAAACAAGTCATTCTTGTTCAGTAAGTCGTGTCGTTTTATAACAAAATTTTGTCAGTCGAGTTCTCTTTAGCAAGTTAGTAAGATGCGGCAAAGATGTAAGTTTGATTTCTTCATATTTCATAATATTATTACACATTTTCATTATAGCAGTTAATTATCTTTTTGACAGTTGTTTAGAAAAAAGATGTTTTTATTTGCTTCAGATAAAACGAAGTGAAGTCGCTCATAATCAGTCAGTCAGTCAGTCAGTCAGTCAGTCAGTCAGTCAGTCAGTCAGTCAAATAGGTCATGATGTGATACTGATTTTGGGATGAGACGATGAATGCCCATTTTGGACAATAAAAAATCATAAATTACATCTAAGAGACTGTTGGACTTGTATTTAGTGCATGACGCGAACATAACGCGTATTATGAAATCACGTGTACTATAAAGTGTATCTACTATAAAGTGCATCTCGAAAGTGCCAAAACGATGAGCCTGCTAAGTGTTTAAAACGATGAAAAGTAGAATAGGCCTAACTCAGTTTAACTCTGCTGAGTGTGTTGTTGATTTACTGCGCCATCGTCTTCACACTTGAATTGTAAATTTCTCAGTTTGCATCAGTTTGATTTCTCAGTGGGTTTGTCGTGTGTGCACAGCCGTCGAATCTCACGCGATGCGAGGTTCATCACGATGATCAATAAGTTCTCATCATCCACTCTTCACGAACTTTATTGTACGCCATCCAGCATCTTCCAGCGTGATATATGTGAAAATAAGCTTTTGCCCGTCAAGCTGTGTGGAAAGAATGACACGCAATTTCGTGAGTGGTAGTGGGAGCTTCTCTGAGTAATATTAGAAATGATTATTGGATCTTTTCTGACTAAACGTTTCCGATGAGTTTGAAATTTCATGCAACTGCCTCATATGGCGTTTTGTTTACATATAGATACTCAAGAAGTTTTGTTTACATATAGATACTCAAGAAGTTTTGTTTACATATAGATGCTTAAGAAGTTTTGTTTACATATAGATGCTCAAGAAGTTTTGTTTACATATAGTTGCTCAAGAAGTTTTGTTTACATATAGATGCTCAAGAAGTTTTGTTTACATATAGATACTTAAGAAGTTTTGTTTACATATAGTTGCTCAAGAAGTTTTGTTTACATATAGATGCTCAAGAAGTTTTGTTTACATATAGATACTCAAGAAGTTTTGTTTACATATAGATGCTCAAGAAGTTTTGTTTACATATAGATACTCAAGAAGTTTTGTTTACATATAGATACTCAAGAAGTTTTGTTTACATATAGATGCTCAAGAAGTTTTGTTTACATATAGATACTCAAGAAGTTTTGTTTACATA
>JAQGDQ010000617.1:0-25000 GCA_030141605.1 Tubiluchus corallicola
GGTAGGTAGGTAGATAGGTACGTAGGTAGGTTAGTACGTAGGTAGATTGATAGGTAGGTAGGTCGGTCGGTAGGTAGGTAGGTAGATAGGTAGATAGGTACGTAGGTAGGTAGGTAAGTAGGTAGGTAGGTAGGTAGATAGGTTCGTAGGTAGGTAGATAGGTAGGTAGGTAGGTAGATATATAGAAAGGTAGGTAGGTAGTAAGGTTGGTGGGTGGTAGAAGGTGGGTATGTATTAGAAGGAGGGTAGGTAGGACTGGAAGGTTGGTACGTAAGTAGCTAGATAGGTAGGTAGGTAGGTAAGTAGTTAAGTAGGTAGGTAGGTAGTTAAGTAGGTAGGTAGGTAGGTAGATAGGTACGTAGGTAGGTAGGTAGATAGATAGATAGGTACGTAGGTAGGTTGGTAGGTAGGTAGGTAGGTAGGTAGGTAGATAGGTAGGTAGGGAGGTAGGTAGGTAGGTAGGTAGGTAGACAGGTACGTAGGTAGGTAGGTAGGTAAATCGGTAGGTTAAAACTATAAGAAGGTTGTTTTGCAAATAAGCAGGCACTAGATAAGCATGTAAACATCATAACTGGTTTGCATTCAGCGTTAGATCTATTATTGTTGAGCTCTGCCATCTGCCGGACATGTTTGACATATTCTTCCTGTATGCGCACAAATGAAACGAAATTTTGTGAAACGCAGGTCTTGTGTTGCGTTTCCTCCTGCATTCGTCACGGTTTTGGACATTTTTTCCACGTAACCCGATTTCTTGTCACTAGATGGCAGCACCATGGCATTACGATTTCACTTGCTTGCTTAAGTCTTAAAGCTTTTATTCGGTCAGATTATGGTCAAACGCAAAGCTAATTGAAACAGTTTTCTGCTGAAACGCGTGCGTACGTTTTTCTACTTTCTTTCTTGTGTGACTCTGCAAACCAGGAAATTTTGAAGCATCTGAATTTGGAGCAAAACGCACTGTCGTTGGCTTTACAATTACCAAACTGAAAGCTTTTCGTTAAACACTCTGACGCAGTGCAATCTCAGCAGTATGTTGCTGTTAATTAGTAACTTTTAATTTTTTGTAATTTACAGATTTATGATATTTTCACTTTCACAATTAGTGACCCAATGTTTTCCGTCAATTTTACTGGGCTGTAAATGCACGAATACACTTTTTTGTATTTAAATTATTATACTAAACTTACATTGTTTCATGCCAAGCGAAATCAACGTGAAATTCGATTATTTATTTTCAAATCAAAGCAAATCTTTTTTTATAAGGATTTATCTTTTTTTTACCTGTTCTGAAGTTTTCATTAACAAACATGTGCAGAACAACGCAAAGACTAATTGATAGAGAGAAACAACTCATACTTCTTCTTCTTCTTCCCAGCTTTTCCCTATGTGGGGTCGCCGTTGTGAATGAGTCTTCTCCACGCATTCCTGTTGTTGACCATCTCTTCATTTATGTCTTCCCTTCCCACGTGATCTTCACCGACTCTTCTTTTCAGGTGTCCATACCATCGCAATCTTGCGAGGCTTCCACTACTTTTACTGTTCCTCTGATATTATTATTTCTAATTTTATCTCTTCTTGTTATTCCCACCATCCATCTCAACATCCTCATCTCCACCACACCCATTTTTTTCTCTTCGGTCTTCTTTAGAGAAGCTGCTTCCAGCCCATAGACTAGAGCGGGTCTGACCACATCTTTGTGGACTTTCCCTTTAAGTCTCACCGACTCAGTCATAGAAGGTTTTGGCACAGTTTTTACAGGCGGATGCCCTTCCTGACCCTAACCCTCCCTATTTATCCGGGTTTGGGTCCGGCACTGAGTTGGGCTGGCTCCCCCCCCCCGTGGCTAGGTTAGAAACAACACATACCGGTATGGATAAAAATCAAACCCACACCCACCAGAACTCAACCAGATAGACAAAAAAAGTGATTCAGCTACAAGGACGAAACCATGTCTCCCATAGCCCAGCATCTACACAACACGTGTAGTCATGTGCGGATCTTTACAATGATTCCAATATCAAAATTATATACACAAGAGCAGATCAGATTTTCATCTTAAAATATTGGAAGCAGTAATCATAAATTTTAAAGATCCGATTTCATGTAGACAAAAAGAGCATGTTACTAACTTGTCTCTGTTTTAGTTACTGAATTTAGTACTAATTTTATTCAGTAACAAACATGGCTGCTTTCAGCAACAATTCTAGTTTTCTGCTTTTTCCGAATATTTTCATATAATTGCAGAAGTAGACACTAAAGAGCTCTGCTGAAAAGTCTCGTGTTTTTCAGTTTAGTTACTAGATGACTGCATATACCTGAGCACTGTCCAGTAAATGCTGAAACTTTACCATCAATTCAATTCAACTCAATTTTATTTTCTCAATAGCAGGTCAAATTCGACGTAATTTTTTTTTACATTTCATTGCAACTGAGCAGGAGCAGCGAAAGACCTATTGGTCACTTGGTCAGCTGCCCTCATTAAAAATACAAGTGTTTTTACAGGCACAAAACCAGCATGATCTTAGTATTATTGAAAACATTATTAACAAATAATATAGATATCATTGATCAATACTTATTATTTCTACGTAGTATAATAAAATTATCTATACGTTCTGAAATATATTTATTTGTATCAGCAATTATTATCATCGGCGCTGAGACAAATAATTTACAATAAACCGAAAAAAGTAAAGAAATATGATAGATGAGAAAGGAAAAAGAAATGTGTATTTAACTTCTCAAAGGCTAATGAAAATATTTTCATGTGAAAATCAATGAACACCTGCAAGTACGAGTGTTTTGGACAAATTGCGCTTATTTCTTAAATTTCTATTAGTCCATGAGCTAAAACTTGCGTTTTGTACAGTAGCCTACATGTTGTACAGCACGAGTTTGACAAAAACAGCAATTATCGTAATTTGCAAAAAGGTAAAAATTTTGTCTCTGTTCATCGTTTTGCTTTCGGTTTTAAACGATTTTATACCATTTAATTTTAGCTGTTTTTATTGCACTTGAGCAATGATAGTTTACCACAACGAAAAAACATTGATTGAACTTTCAAGATACAGTACTTTAGTTAGCCTTTAAGGATACAGTACTTTACTTGGCTTTTAAGATACAGTACTTTGCTTAGCTTTTGTGATTCAGTACTTTCATTAGCTTTTAAAACACAGTAGATCGGTTGTACTTTTAAGATATTGTACTTTGGTTAGATTTTAAAATTGACTAGCTTTTATGATACAGTACTTTGCTTGGCTTTTAAGATACAGTACTTTGCTTAGATTTAAGGATAGAGTACTGTGCTTAGCTTTTAAGATAAAGTACTTTCATTAGCTTTTAAAACACAGTACATCGGTTGTACTTTTAAGATATTGTACTTTGGTTAGATTTTAAAATTGACTAGCTTTTATGATACAGTACTTAATTAGCTTTTAAGATACAGTACATTGATTGTACTTTTAAGACACAGTACATTGATTGTACTTTTAAGATACAGTACTTTGTTTAGATTTTAAAATTAACTAGCTTTTATGATACAGTACTTTAGTTTGCTTTTAAGATACAGTACTTTGACTAGCTTTTAAGATACAGAACTTTGGTTAGCTTTTAAGATACAGTACTTTGGTTGTATTTTTAAGGTACAGTAATTTAGTTAGCTTGTAAGATACAGTACTTTGGTTAACTTTTAACTTCTGTGTGAGCAAATGAAATATGCTGTATGCATGTTGTATGGTGTTATTTGCTGCTTTCAGTTTTAGGGCTTTTCTTCCAATTTGTTGCTTTATTTGATGTGCTTTCGATCGTTTCTTGTTAGTTTTTTTGATGAATGATTGGAAGAAAGATGAAGAACATTTCAAAAATGGCACTTCTATTTGACTTTTTCTGGTCAATGACTCCGTTAAAGGAAAACCGGATGATTGTCAACTTTAGTTCAGAACAAAGAATGCTCTAAAATATTGAAAACTACAATACTTTATTTTAAATCAAAGCTTAGATTAAATAATAATGACCTCGGATACTCAAATTTCGTTAAACTTTCAAAGCTATGTGCAGCTGAGTGAATCTACTAAGATTGGCAGCTGCGCCTTTTTGTCACATTCGCGTGGCCGACAAATAGAAGGCGGTACGGTGATAACCATGACCATGAACTGCAGTGATAGTTTTTGACGTCATATGACGTAGAGCCCATTTTCGTGGCATCACGCGGTTAAGCAGTAACACACGCCAAAGTACGCGCAAGGGAAGATGCCTGCCATTGCACAAACTGTAATTAGTTTCTGACGTAAGCAACAGCTGTGTTCGGTTGCCGTTAATTAACGTTCTAAGCTAGTTATTCACATATAAGAAATAATTGCTAACTTTTATAAGCAACAAAATGTACAGGCAAGAAATTTTGGACAGTTAATTAAAATGAGATCGAATCTAAACAATCGCCCGGTTTTCCTTTAATATTTGATTTTTTGTCCCGCTTGCCGTAATAAATATTTTACTATTTATGCCTTGTGTGTAATGCAAGGTTAAGGTAGGCCATATTGCTGGGGTTGCAACTCCATCTGTGAACCAAAGTAAGGAGTCAAGAGGCAGGTAGGGGGCCAGTAAGCTCCCTCAAGAGGCCCTAGACGCAGCCCCGGAAACCAAGCATTTCCTGCATTTTATATGTTTTACAGAAACTTTTATGTCTTTTTCAGAAACTAAAATCAAAATATTCAAACTTCAAGGCAGTACAAATTCTTACTTTTAGACGCCAAAAAGCCCGAGAAGTCTTAAACTTTCAAAAGTTCAAGCAGTGTACATCAATTTTTGGAGTTGCTTCCCAGTCCCATTTCTCGCATTTTCTGGGGTTTCTGGGATTCGGGTTGGATTAGGGCTAGAGTAGGGTTGGAGTTGGGTTACTGTTGGATTAGGGTTAGGGCTAGAGTAGGGTTTTTGTTAGGGTTAGGGCTAGAGTAGGGTTGGAGTTAGGTTACTGTTGGATTAGGGTTAGGGTTAGAGGAGGGTTATGGTTAGTGTTAGGGCTAGAGGAGGGCTGTTGTTAGGGTTAGGACTAGGGTAGGGTTAGGAAAATTAAATTATTAAGCACTTTGTATTATGTCGATTAAAACTAAAGCAGAAGAATGCTTGCTTTGCAGTATTTGCCGCTGCAACAGAAATGGCAAAAAATGAACACAGGTGATAGGTGAAGCCATGTAACCGATTTAGCCTAATTTAACAGGTGAAACATGAAGCCATGTAACCGATTAAGCATTTTGCTGTTACCTAAATTAACTGAGCCCCGGTTGTTTTTGGCTCCATCTTTTGCAAAGTTTCAACAGCTACACGCTTTCCCGCATTTTTCCTCTTAAATTTTAATGTGATGGTGGGAATCAGGAGCTTTCTGAATTTTTCACAAACCCGACTACGGATCTGTGGCTGAATTTGAGGAGATTCCGGGCCAAATCAGGAGTGTTGGCAACCCTACATGTTGCTGTGTTGGCAACCCTACATGTTGCTCATGTTAGGTGCATACGTAGTGGTAGTCCTATCGACAAACATGGAAAGAATTATGCGCATGCTCACTTGTACTTCTTCAGAAGCAAATATAATATACACATAACATCAGAGTTACGAAGTAAGAATTGTATAAAAACGAACAAAATATTTATAAAAATAATAGTAAGAGTGTGTAGTTGTTCAAGATGAATATGCAGCGTGTGAACAATGTGTGAACAATTTATTACAACTCCGTGATTATTATATTTGTGCCATTTTTACTTGTACCATTTTTAACTACTTTTCCATTTCTCCCATCTTACAGGTGCCATTTTACCTACCTTTCCATTTGTGCCATTTTTACTTGTGCCACTTTTTCCTGTGCGATAATTTCCTGTGCTATTTTACTGTGCCATTTTCCTGGACGATCATTTCGTGTGCCATTTTTACCTACTTTTCCATTTTTGCCATTTTTACCTACTTTTTATTTGTGCCATTTTACATGTGCCATTTTTACCTACTTTTCTATTTGTGCCATTTTTACTGTGCCATTTTCACCCGTGCGATTTTACCTATGCCATTTTTACCTGTGCCAATCTTACCTCCATTCATTACAGGCCAGGCTTGGTAATGAAGTAGTCATCCAAGAGCAATGCCGGTAATGCAATTGCTGAAGACCTGGCCCACATATACCCCATTTTGATCACGTGCGAGTTCACACAGCTGCCGCCGCTAGACTTCAGAACTTATTCCGCCATAATGTATGACAGTATTGAATATTCTTTTCGACCTTACCGCTGACACGAAATGTCGCTTCTTGCATTTATTTCGGCAAATCGGCATCGCATTTTCGATTTCTCCAACTCGAATAATCATCAATATCTGTTCAAATTCTGCCGCCATACGAGAACCAGTTGCGCAATCTTTGCGATTATCAAAAGGCGATAAATAACCAGCTGATTTCAAAGACGGAATTCGATTAGTCCTGCATATATTTAATCAAGACTCTTGTACGCCGAACCAACAATTGGGTCTGTTCACTTTGAAGTTTGTTTTCGTTCAATGTCACTTGCAGTATCGTTAAATGCTCGCTCTTGCTATGCATGTATTTTCAAAATTTAAAAAACAGATTATGCCAAATTTTACATGGCAATTTTTAGCAAATGTAGGAAGACGATACGCATATTGATTTTAAATTTTTGGCTGTAGACGAGATATAAGCTCCAATGAATTTATGGTTGTGTTTATAAATCGAAAAAAAAAAATTAAATTTCAAATATAATTACAGTATAACTAATCTGCCAGATTAAAGTGCCAGATAAAATTTTCAAAATCTTATTCGTTTAAAGTTTACAATTGCGCGCACACATAAGAAATTAGTTTATGAAACGCATTAGGTTAAGGTTAAGATTAAGATTAGCATTAGGTAAGGGTTAGGGTAAGAGTTGGGTTAGTGATGGATTAGGGTTAGGGCTAGGGTTGGATTAGGGCTAGAGTTGGGTTAGGGTTAGGGTTGGATTAGGGCTAGAGTTGGATTAGGGTAGGGTTAAGGTTGGATTAAGGCTAGAGTAGGGTTAGAGTTGGGTTAGTGCTGGATTAGGGTTAGGGTTAGAGCTAGGGTTAGGGTTAGGACTAGGGTTGTATTGGGATTAGGATTAGAGTAGGGTTATGGTTAGGGTTAGAGCTAGGGTTAGGGTTAGGACTAGGGTTGGATTAGGGTTAGGAATAGAGTAGGGTTATGGTTAGGGTTAGAGCTAGGGTTAGGGTTACGACTAGGGTTGGATTGGGGTTAGGAAATTTAAATTGCGTGGAAATTGTAAACTCCCTCCTCTGATTCAACATTTTAACGTAAAACTGCAGATTTCATGCACCCATACTTGTTGCAGAAAATTATTCGCGTTATCGATATAAATTTGCGTGTAATATGTCATTACGTTATCACATTTGCTTTTTTATTTTACGTAATTGTATATATAATTAAGTTAATATATATTGTACCATATAAAATATTATTTTATATAATTAAATATCCAAGCATTTTAAAGTGAATAGCAAAGGGTTGGTTGGCTGGCCGAATTGGCAAGGTTCAGTAAATATGAAAAGGGGGGAAATGAAAATGGAATAACAGCTTTGCCATGTCCCGTGACGAAGACTAGAACAATCTGCAACCTGTCATGTTTCCTGTATCTTTTGTTTTATTATATTTTTATCCAAAGATGCCAATAAACAAAGTGCTTCTCTTATGAATTCGTTTTATTAAAATCTTTTCAAACATTGACCATTAGAGTAAGAATTTGTTTGCATGATAATATATACAATTCTAATTTCGAAGAGTGCTTTCTTTCTCTCGCTTCCCCCCCTCTCTCTCTCTCTCGCTCTCCCTCTCTCTCTTTCTCTCTCTCTCTTTCTCTCTCTCTCTCTTTCTCTCTCTCTCTTTCTCTCTCTCTCTCTCTCTTCTCTCTCTCTCTCTCCCTCTCTCTATTGTTTTAGTCGTTTAGCTTTCTCTTTATCTTTTCTCTCTCTAACTCCTTTGTCTTTTTTCTAATCTGTTTTTTCCCTCTTTTTTCTTTCTTTCTTTTCTCTTTTTTATTCTCGTTCTTTTGTGCTCTTCTCTGATCTTCAAAAAAGAAGCTAATTTTATGGTTATCCATTCATTATACTGATTTCTTGAGGTTATTTTAGGATTAAATTTTATTTTGCCAATATTAGTAAATATCTTATAATTGTCACTTTGCAAATTATTACTTTTCAACTGCGCTAAATCTCTGTTATGTTTTCTCAATAAAAGTTTAGCTTGAAGAAAAAATTAAAAAAAACTTAATCACGTTAATAAAAATGCCTGGGTCATCCATCCAATTCAAACTCTCAGGCCTAACTGTTCTTGAATTTTGTTACAATATTGTGTACAGGTTACAATAAAAACAACAGAAGATAAAACGTGTGTAAAAACACTTTGCGAAAGGTAATAAATGAAATTTAAGCAGGTAACAGAGGTAAAAGAGTGCTGCTTTAAGTGAAATGCAAATAACTTAACATGTTGGGTTTGTGCAAGAGAAAGTTAATTTATACTGCCCTTTATATAAATTTTTTGGTACGGTGGTTGCCGTCATTTGTTAAAGCTTGTGACGTAACTGGTTCACTTCGTGACTTTTCGTAAGCGAATCGTGGGTTTCCGTAAGCGCGAACTGCTTAAACCAATTCAAACTTCTGCAGCTTACCTAATATTCGCGCAGAAATGTCGTTAAATTAACTACCTAAATCTTTGTAAAAACTTTTTATGCTTTACCCGGAAATTGACAGTGCGCTACTTTTCTTCAGCAAATAATTGACGTCACTGGTGGAAGAATGAGTCGAGCATTCAAAGTGGAAGCACCCAAACGTGAAATTACTGAAATGAACGCGAGTTTAAAATGATTTTACTAATTAGACGAGGCGCTTTGCACACTTTTATTACTAAATCTTTCGAACATTTTTCGGAAACATTGGAACAAGTCTATCTCCTCAGAAGGCTTGATCTTTCCTTTAATAACCTTGTGGTTTTCTTGCTATGACACAGCTTTTTAAACTAACGCAATTACGTCCGCGCAGGAAGCAAGTTCTGTTTTGTAGTTTCAACAAGATTTATGTGAAACTGCAGTTCCCGAATCGTGTAACTAATGAGAGGGAACACGGTGAATAACAATCTGCTTAGCCCTGTTACAGCAAAGTGGTCAATTGAGCTTAATGTATTAAAGCGGTTAAGCATGGTCTGAACTTTACTTAACGACTGGCACAGAATTCATTTAAAATTCTCGCAGAAATGGTGGCGTATCAAGATTTTACGACGCTTTAGGCTGATAGTTTTGTCCCTTCCATCTCTATTGCAAATTTATGGTTGCTTATATAATGAGTAGATTAGACAATTACTTGTGGTGTATTAGAAACACTATTAACCTTGTTTTTACGTGATCAATATTAATTATATGTATTTTTATACCGCTTATATTCAACTAGGCTGCGCAAATGCTTGTTGTGTAATATCTTGCACTTGTTCGTTATGTGGCACATATATAAGGGTTGACTCATTAACTGCCTGTGGTGTGTTATAAAATGCGCCCTTTACATTAATGTGTAAGTATACACATTTTCCGAGGCGAATAAGATTTTTTTTTCTAAACTGTGACACCCTTAAACTTTGGCGCCCTAGTCTACAGCCTAGTTGGTTAATACGCCCCTGCGCAGAACTCTCGCGAGCAGCACACACACACTCTCTCTCTCCCTCGCTCTCTCTTAGCTAATGGTTTCTCGGCGAAAATTTTTCCAGACAAAATCATTAGCCGTTGCTCATTTTTTATCACGTCGGCAAAAGATGAAAGTTAAGAAGCGGGATTATTAATGGTTGCTCGTGTGGGTATACTCCATTTGTCGGCGTATTCAAAACTGAAGCGCAGCACACAGTTACAGCAACTCCAACAGAATCAATACATTGTCTCTTTCTGGGTGTGTTTTTTCTCGAGCAAAATGATGCCAGTTTTTGATTTATGGAATTTTTCGCGACATTTTAACATGGAGGCTTTTGCTCGCTTACAAACATGGACAAAATGCTATAATTGCTCGTATAGAGCCGGTAGCTCTAAAGAAGCAACATTACAGACGAAATGTGTGTGAGATAAGTTCTGCAAAATTGTCGTTATACGACAATGTGCCTACGTTTATTAAACTGTATGATTTCTTTATGACATGACCTTAATGGTTTTTTCTTAATTTTGTGTCCTTTTTCAAAAGAAAAAACAATTTCATTCAAATATGAATTTCTTTTCATTTTCTAGGACAACACAAGAAAATAACCGAATGATTACTACTCAAGGGTGGTAAGCCATACTAGAGTTGTCCTTCTACAACAATATGCCTCGTTTATTAAACTGTATGATTTGTTTAGGACATGGCCTTAATGGTGTCTTCTAAATTTTGTGTCCTTTCTCAAAAGAAAACACACAATTTCTTTCAAATATGAATTTCTTTTCATTTTCTAGGACAACACAAGAAAATAACCAAATGATTACTACACAAGGGTGGTAAGCTATACTAGAGTTGACCGTCTACAAGAATGTACCAATCGTCTTGTGTCATGATGTAAACGAACACGAATTTTTCACATTGAATGTAGCATCCAAAAAAATCAGCGCAAATTTTATAATTTTTGATGCTTGTGTCACAATATTTTTCAAGACGATTTCAACAAATGTTCTTCAACTTTTTGCATTTATAAAATTATAATAATGTAATTATGATTTTTTTATACTTATATTAGCCAACATTTGTATATTTCTGAACCATAATAAAATTCGAATGCGTTTCTATTTTAATTCTTTCAACCCACCTGATTTATGCTTTCTTATTATCTACGAACTTTTGTTACATATAGAAGCCTTTTATATACAGGTAAACATTCACCATTATCCAAAGATATTAGAATAATAATAATGCTCATCTTTGATAAGTTTGATAATATTTCTGTTGATGGAAGGAAGAAATTTGTTCAATAAATTAAATTTCCAGGGATGCGTTTTTCTCATTTGTTTATTATTAAGTCAAATTTATATTTAATTCTGTTTAATTAGAAGCGCTGTTCATAATTAAAAAATTCAAATTGAGCACAAATTCTACAAATGTTTTCTTAAGTTTAACGTTTCCTTTTAAGAAAAGCGGCTTTAAAGTTACATAGAAGACAAGCTTAGCACCATTTCCTGACAATGGCTTCTTCTCGCTGGCTTCGTAATAGACTTGGATGCACAGTATAAAGAATCAGCCTAGCAAGGACATTGGCTTCAGTCACTGATAGCTGCAGACTTACAGTCGTGAAAAACGTAAAAATTCTAGGCCTGTGCTGCTTACAACAACCGATTTTCGCGTCATAGACTCGGAAAACTGCAATAGTGGTTGCAAGGATTTTACTTAATTGGATCCACAGCAGCGGAGCTAGCAAATCAAAACGATCTTCCTCCAGGACATCATTCTGCTGCCCCCTACTTGCCACTTACAAGCAAATAAACTTTGTGAACCACTAGATAGAACAATTAACCAATACCTGTTACCCAATACGATAACGTAAACAAATAATACATGAGTGTATACGGGGGGGGGGGTGTAGTCAGATTCTAAAGTTAGGGGGAGCAAGCACATAAAAACGCACCGTGACAGGGGCGTAGCCAGGTTCTAAAGTTAGGGAGAGCAAGCACACAAAAACGCACCGTGACAGGGGCGTAGCCAGGTTCTAAAGGTAGGGGTAGCAAGCACACAAAAACGCACCGTGACAGGGGCGTAGCCAGGTTCTAAAGGTAGGGGGAGCAAGCACACAAAAACGCACCGTGACAGGGGCGTAGCCAGGTTCTAAAGGTAGGGGTAGCAAGCACACAAAAACGCACCGTGACAGGGGCGTAGCCAGGTTCTAAAGGTAGGGGGAGCAAGCACACAAAAACCCACCGTGACAGGGGCGTAGCCAGGTTCTAAAGGTAGGGGGAGCAAGCACACAAAAACGCACCGTGACAGGGGCGTAGCCAGATTCTAAAGTTAGCGGGAGCAAGCACACAAAAACGCACCGTGACAGGGGCGTAGCCAGGTTCTAAAGTTAGGGGGAACAAGTACATAAAAACGCACCGTGACGAATATTAAACATTTTTTAAGGCGTTAATTATACATTTTAATCTTGTGTTTCAAATTAAGGAACATACAGTTTTTAAGGAAGTACATGATTGTTATTTTGTATTTAAAAACACAATAAAGGTTTTCTTCATAGCATTCCTTACAGAAAAGAAATCTATGATAATATGATTGCTTTTCCTGACAATCTTAACAACGGCCATGACCATTATACCCTCATAATAAAACTTAAAGACACAGAAACTTGGTAACTTGCATATGCAATATAATATTATAATTGACAGTAGGTCTACTACTAAATAATCGTGTCTAGACAATCGTATACAGTAGACAGTACTGTACAATCGTATACAGTAGACAGTACTGTACAATAGTATACAGTAGACAGTACTGTACAATCGTATATAGTAGACAGTACTGTACAAACGTCAGACAAGAATAGTAATAATCATAAAAAGTACATATGGGACAATTTGATCCTTGGTAAAATCTGCCAGCCTTGACAAATGAGTTGGGTAAATGCACGCTCGTTTGAAAAACACGGGAGGGAGGTTGTTCAATTGACTCAATTGCTGAAAAGGCGCCAATTTTCGAAAACGTGCCAGGAGAGCGGTTACTCCCCCCCCCTTGCTCCCCCATATTAGCTACGCCATGCATTGGTACTCATAAATATGGTTTAGTATAGTACTGTACAGTGTTGTATAGTACTGCATTATATCTACAGAGTGTATTAATTTATGCGTACCCATCATATTAGTGCTGTATCGTAGAGGAAATTCTGAAGCTTAAAGGACAATAAAAGGGGCACCTAAAGTAGGTTTCAGAAAAATCGCCTTAAAAAATTATATTACTTTACATCATTTTTATGCGTATATCTTACTCGCACTGAAAGGAATTTTAGTTTGTTTTCATTTTAAATCTCCCGCAATACTGTTCCGATGTCGCCATTACATGACGTCATGTACCAAACGTAAATCAAGGAAAGAAAAGGCAATGTTAAATTATATCTCAAAAGACTTTCTGTGCAAATATATATTACTCGCTTATCTGCTAGAAAGACTCATGTAACTAGAAAAGAAAATTATTAATTATTTAAAATGTTTTCGCCAATTGGTAAAATGTCGCTGACTCATCCTCCTTGTGCACTACTCACTAACCAAAAAAAACGTATTTTTAATCTTATTGACAAGATATAGTAATTTTAAATTTTATTTAGTTAGTGACTTGAGCACTACGAATGCTCTGATTATTTTTTCAAACTTTACAAAATGTTACCTAAACTTGTTTCAAATGACTTATCGTCAAAATAGCTGCGTCTAACGGTCATCGCGGGAGTTTAAATTTACATGTTTTATACAGCGTGACTGCCGATTGAAGTCCTGCATGAAGTACGATATAAAATTTCAAAACGAATTTTTCAAGCTTTATGTTTATGAAGAGTTTTCTTGTGTTTTAATACTCTACACTATTTTTTTTATTTTAGTAGAAAACGCCAATTTTGAACTGTTACTAACTTTACAAGAAATAACGCTAATCTTAATTTAGCTAAAGGCATAAAGTGCAATAATTGTTTGAAATGGAATTATCCATATTTGGCAAATAAAATGTAACTACATAAAAATGGAATTTATTGCCGACCGGTTTCGAACAAACTGTTCATTATCAAGGCCTCTAAAACAAGAAAATTTACCAGAATTTAGAAACAACATCGAAATGCAATTCAGTAATTAGATAATAGCCGAAAAATATATGAAATAACATTATATAGACAATTTAATAATTTACCTTACAGATTACATATCTTGATTGTATATATATAAAAATGTTTGCAAGTAGATGGCAGCCATAAGTTAAATATTTATAGTTTTATATATAAATATTGCTTTAAATATAACTATATAAGTTATTTATATATAACTATATATAAAACTATATATAACTATACATAACATAACTATAGATAACTATATATAAAACTATATATAACTATACATAACATAAACTATATATAACTATATATAAAACTATATATAAACATCAACTATATATAAACAATGTTATATCATATATCTTTTGGCTATTAACTACTGAATTGCATTTCGATGTTGTTTCTAAATTCTGGTAAATTTCTTTGTTTTAGATGCCTTGACAATGAACAGTTTGTTCGAAACCGGTCGGAACTTGTGATGTTGTTTTCAATATTGTAGGAATTCCCACGGTTACTAGGAGAACCGTAATCCCATTTTCTCCACCGATTTCTTACAAGTAACAATCAAACTTGTAGTAATAAAGTAGTCTGTTATTACGTCATTAAAATTTAAAACAAATTCAATTAATTTGCTTACTTTTTTATTTTTATATCTACTTGACTAATAACACATGTACATACATACTATAAATGTATGTAATGCGTAGTTGTAATACACGTTATTTACAAAATGTATGTACAAGATCAATTCAGAAAAAAATTGGAAGAATTTGAAATGTTAACAACGGGACAATAAACAAGTCAAAACATAAAATAAAGAAATTAATGAAAAGGAAAAAAGTATGTAATTCTTACTAACTTAAGCAAACCGACACAACTATTTTATAATACACAACGTTACAACAGTAGGAATTGTATGAAGCTAAATAAAGTATTAAGTTCATAATATATAATAGTCTCAATGTAAGAATATACGAATTCGAAAGTTACGACACAGATGTAATAATGCAGATCTGATCACAAGCAGAGCCGGATTATGACCTTTCGGGCCCCCAGGATAGCGAAATTATGGCCCCCCTCAGACGAGCCCCACCTTCTAACTCGCCCGCACCCCTCTTCAATATTTTTCGTCGTGATATATTTTAGCGCTATTTACAAAGCTCGAAGTAAACTTATTGCAAGTTCTTTAAATAAACCAGAATAGTTTATCTTTTGTTTTTGTCAATAAAAATATTCTTAAAAAAAGAAATACTGCTAAATTAGTATTTATTGCAAACCAGAATAACATATCTCCAACACGGCCGTAGTGAAAATAGATTTTTTTACCAATTACTTTAAAGACAGGATGATTTTTCATACACAACCCCATTTTCAAGTCCGATAAAAAGTCCACATGTTAAAGCGATTAATACACCAAAAGCGTTTCAGGTAATTAAATAACAGATTTAAAACTTAATTAACGGTGGGCGAGCTCAACTATTGATGACTTCACAAACTAACACAATTTTTACCCGCAAAAATATTCCACAAGCGTGTTGCGCATGTTTGCGAAAGCAAAAATTGAAGTACAGTGTTACTGTAAGATATTCAGTGTGTTGTACTAAAACTAGGCAAGTTTCAAGATAAAAATTCAAATTTGAAATTTACAGCTGGGCTCACGCACGAGCTGCCGAGCGTGTGTAGTACATCACAAACTAACATATCTGAACTGAGAAGTACAGCACTTGTTTTTGTGCAATGCGTTTCCAAAATGCAGGCGCTAGTGCCCTAATGACTAGCGAATGGTGAAATGCATATAACAACGAAGAACTAGTGGCGCGAACGTGAAATTGTGTTTGTGTGGTAATAATTCCTTCACGTAAGTCATTTTTGAAAAAATAGTAGGTTTCATTTCAATATTTTAAGGAATAGATTGTTTTGACCTACAGTTTAAGATTGGGTCCGTTTTGCTTTAATGTTACTAAAGCTTGAGGAACCCCAGCCTTGAAGGGCCCTGAAAAGATAATCTGGCACTGTTCACAAGTAAAATCAATCGAAACAAAATTTAGACTCTATAAACGCTTGAGCAAAATTACCGTAGTTCTATATATACAATTTACAATTACACTTACAACACTGAGAATTAAATACAGTTACTTAAATATACTTATAATAATTACGAAACCGACACACACTGAAATAAGTTATTTGCCACATTTATACAGCTCCCATGCTTATCTGCGAGCACAATAGTTATGTTTTAAAATTTTTTTTGCAGACTCGCCTGTAGTTTTGCCTATTTTTTGTCATTTTTTCAAATAAATCATAAAACATGTAAAAACAGGTGTAAAATTGTAAATGTTGAAATATTGTCAATCGGCTTAATTAAAGGAAGACAGGATGAATTTTCATATACTATCCGATTTTGAAGTACGATAAAAAGTATACATTTCAACACGATTATTATTGCAAAAGCGTTTCTGATAATTAAATAATAGATTAAATACTTAATTAACGGTGGGCGAGCCCAAGTATTGATGACATCACAAACTAACATAATTTTCAACAGCAAAAATATTCTACGAGCGTGTTGTAAGTGTTTGCGAAAGTGAAAATTGAAGTACAGTGCTACTGTGAGATAGTCAGTGTGTTGTACTAAAACTAGGCAAGTTTTAAGATAAAAATTCAAGCTTCAAATTTACCGCTGTGATCAAGCATGAATTGTCCATCGTGTGCAGTTCGTCACAAACTAACATGATTTTCAACAGCAAAAATATGCTACGAGCGCGTTGTACGTACTTGCGAAAATGAAAATTGAAGTACAGCGTTACTGTAAGATATTCAATCCGTTGTACTAAAATTAGACAAGTTTTATTTAGATTTATTTAATCCGGTTTTGCTTTAATTTTAACAGAACCCCATCCGATGCGCATTCGAAACGTATAGCTCTCATGCATTGATTAGGTCTACCCTCTTTCTTGCCAAATTTCATTTCATACAGTTGCATGTTTATACACACATTTCGTACACATAAGTGGCAGATTAGAGTTAAACCCTTTAATGCGCTTTTGCAACCCCGTCCGATTGTTAATAAAATTATTAAGCAGAAAAATCACTGTTTCTTTTCAAACCATTCGTGTGAACGATCAATCCAAGGCTTCAATGTACTCAAATAAATTATGGCATGCTCTTTAGTGAAAAAATTATTCGTGTGACAAAAAAATTGTATGAAACTTTACTATTAATTATATGCAAAAATTTTGTGTGCAGAAGTACATAAAAATTGTAAAACGCTGCTATGGTAAACTTGTCAAGTCTGCTATAAAAGCTGGCATCACTGATAAAATTTAATACTTTTATTTATCAAAAAAAGGTTTCGCGAGGTGATTCCCAAATTGTCAATTGTTAACAACTGTAAGTTAAAATCTTCAACAGTTAATTCATTCATCCAGTGAATCATACGTCCAGTGACATGATTCTGTTCACCTCCCTTTGCCAGGACTCCCTACACGTCCAGGGACATGATTCTGTTCACCTCTCTATGCCAGGACTCCCTACACGCTGCAATGCCCCAAGTGGATTTATTTCTAAGGATCAATGCTGAAGTGTTTAAATCTTTCTGTGCAAAATCTAAATATGTTAACATTTGTGCTCCTGCAGGTTTTTTAGCTGGTTCTATGGCTTGTTGAAGAGCTATCTTCACTGGAATATCATCAGGTAGTCTAAGCATATACCCAATCTATCTTAAACGGCGTCTTTTTATTTTTCTTGTCCAAGGTTCTTCTTTTATTTTTGCATATAGATCTTTGTTTGAAATTTTCTTTGGCCATCTAATACCCAAAATGTTTCTGTAATTTCGGTTTTGAAATGCATCGATTTTAGCTTTATGATTTGCTTTTAATGTCCAGAGCTCAGAGTTGTACAGGAATACAGTTTCAACTAAGGCTGAGAATATTCTAATTTTTGTTTCCAAAGAAATCTTCCTCTTCAACAATTGGCATCATCATATACTGAAGTAATAAGGAAAATCTTTGAAAATAACACCATTAGTGCCGATGTGATTGCAGCTACCGTCCACGACCAGCCCAGGAGAAAGAGGAATATTCTATAAAAGTAATTTGTAGCTGTAGCTCTCTATTCTACTTTTTTGGTCTGGGTGTTAATTTTAAAGATATTCCTGATTACTTCAGTATATGATCATACCAATTGTTGAAGATTTTGGCTTACAGTTGTTTACAATTGACAATGTGGAGAGGACCCCACGAAACGTTTTATTTGTTTAATAAATATAAACTTATGAAGACCAGCTGAAATATTACATGCAATTCTTTAAAATACACGGTTGTACGACCGGGTGGTACTAAGTATAATTTCTCGTGAAAAAATGGAAATAGAAAGTCTGTCATGTCTTTCAAAACGAAGTAAAGCATAATTAAATTTATCAAGGAAAAAGAAATTTGTCTAACTAATTTACCTACAAAGTAATTTACAAATACAGGCAGCGCTTTTTCAACTTTACATTTTTTGCACTTTCACGTACGTCAGCCTGCAATCTTTTTCACGAAATCATCCGCATTATTTGAGAAATAATCATTTCAAAATGGTGGTAAATGGTGGCTAATCAGACGTTACAATGGGCAAACGACAATAACATAAATTTCGATGTGTCTAATTTCAACGAAAAGATTGTGACTTTCATGGCTTCTCCTGATATTCATCCTCTTATCGTCTCTAAATTGAAGGTAAAAAGAGTTGATTCGGTTAAACTTTAAGGTGTACAAATAGGTAAAGATATAACACGGAACATCCATGTCCATTCAGTTTATGCTAAAGTGAGTAAAAGAATTGATCTTTTGCGACTAATGAAAAGAGTTGGGACATCTTCTAATGATATGATAAAAATGTACTGCACCGACATTAGGTCAGTTATTGAATACGGCTGTCACATACAGCAGTCATCTCTATCTCAAAGTTTCTCTGATTTGCTAGAAACTGTTCAAAAGCGCTCATTGAAACGATCTTTTCCAAATGAAAACTATATAAATGTATTAATTTTAACTAATGTTCAACCTCTATTTAATTGCCACGAAAATTCTTGCAAAAAGTTGTTCTCATCAATTCGAAATCATAATAACAAAATCCACACTCTATTGCCAGATGCTCACACTCATAGATACAGCACTCGCCACTATTTGAAATACCCCTTACCTGGATACAGAACAGAGAGGAACAGAACAGAACAGAACAGATCTTACCTGGATTCAAGAACATGGCTTATTTAATTTCCAAACCAAAGTTTCTCGTAGAGAAAACCATAAAACACTTCGACAAATTAAACTAGTTATAATAATAATAAAATCCACACTCATAGATACAGTACACGTCACTATCAGAAATACCCCTTACCTAGATGCAGAACAGAGAGATTCAAGAACTAGTTTATCTCGTATGGCTTATTTAATTTCCAAATTTAAGTTTTCATTCATTTTAACTTATTTAGTTCATTGTTCTTGTATCAATGCAATAGTGATTGTCGCTGTACGATCTACCTTGCTTATTCTTTTATGAATTTTTATATTTTGTAATTTTATCCTGCAGAACTTTTGTTTGTAATGATGATAAATAAAGTTATTAGAGTTAAATTTTATCAAACTCATATTTTACAGTCTAAACGCATTTAATTCAAGGTTCTCAGAACTCAAAATCAATTTGAGAAATTGAAAATTAAATTTGAGCAGTTCGAGTTGCTTCAGTTCAGTACTGAATACTGAATACTGAAAGTGTGAGTAATTTATGCGTTTATGGGCATTTCAATGCTTACTGTGAGTCAGTCTTGACTCTCACAGCTAAAATTTCATGCTCACGCGACTTTGTTAGCTAATTGAACCCTCACAGTGTACAACTTAACGCTCACATTAAGTAACATATCACAGGTAGTGAGCAGCTTTGTGTAAGCAGTAAACGAAATGTTGTTCGTAGGGTGTTATTAAAGAACTTGATGCTCACAGAGAGTAACTTGATTCTCAAGAGTTACTTAGAGTGAGCATGAGTAACTTAATGCTATATTGACAAATTTCGTTTTCAAAGGCAGTGTAAAACTAAAAGCTCATATTGAGTAACTCAATGCTCACAGCGAGCAACATATTGAAACAGAGAGATTTAACACGCACGTTTATTGCCCAGGGGTTTTGTGTAACTTAGTGCTCACACTGAATTATGTTGAACTTGCGATGAGTAACCAAAGGCTGTATCGAGTAATTTAACGCTTAAAATTTTTAATAATAAGCATTTTCACAGTTTCGTTGTACGCACGCGCAGTTGCTGCAGGTCGAAGGTTAAGTATACCATGGCAACGCGTTTTAACTACAACGGTCACGTGACATGTGGGTAAAGCAAACCCGTCTGCCGCATCAGTACAGCAACTTCAATTATTTTACTTAATTAACCATTAGTCTGTGTGTAAGGTAATTCAATAGCAAAACTTCGGAACAAGAAAAACTGAACTAGGTGAGGTTCTAGCTAACTGTTAAAACTGTTATTAATACAATAGCATGGGCTGCAAGGCGTTGTCAAGTGTACACAAACGCGTTGTCTGGAACACTTAACCGTTGACCTTTCACGATCATCATCAATCGCTGGAATTGTGAAAAGTTTTATTAAATTTAAATGCATGTTAAATTATTTAGGCTGACTCTCGCTACGAGTAACACGTTATCACATTGAGAAACTCGATACATACGTAAGTACATTCAGTACTCGAAGTGCACGATGTAATGCTGATATTGAGTAACGTGAGTCACAGTGAGTAGCGTAATGTCAACACTGAGTAACGGAACGCAAGCATTACGATGAAGAAGATAAATTGAAGAAGATAAGAAGATGAAAACTTAGAGAAGTTGAGTACCTCCACTAGGACTCGAACCTAGGCCTTGTGCTTTCCGGGGGGCTGCTATTTTAACCATTAAACTCAAACGAGAACGAGCTGTGCTAATAATTCTGAATAAAGTATTTAAAATGTTTTGATGCAACAAAATTAAACAGATTACAAATTGGGCGTTCACGGACTGACTAACTGGCTAACGAATTTTGAGACGCTCACTTTGAGTGACTTGACTCATCGTTTCAATATTAAGAAGCTTTGTAGCGCCACACAAAACAAGGCTTTTAATCTACATTAAACTGTATGTATCTGTGACAACACTGACCACTGTGATGCGCATAAATTATGTGACTAGAACCCATACAATATATACCATACAGCCAGGGCCTATTTCAGCCTAAGCGAAGCCCGGGGAAGTGGGGCACGATGGTTGGCGCCCAGAAATTTTTTGAACTGCTAGAACGCCAGAGAAGCATTTTCGAAGCATTTGGAATTATACAGTTGTAAAAGGAAAGAACAATTGAAAGAAAAACTGCTTTATTCTCAAGACCAATCCTTAATACTTGTCAAATAGTCAAATCAAAAATAACATCTTGGCAATATGTAATACCGTACTCACACTTCCGTACAAGCCATCTTCTGACTTTTTGCTTCGCAAAGTTATCGTTAAAATCAAAGCCTCTTGCTACATCCACATTCATTCGAATAATTGACAGAAGACCGTTTAACCGATCCTGAGTCATCGTCGAACGATTGTCGGTTTTGATATTTTTTAACGCACTGAAAGAGAGTTCACCGAAAAAAGTTACCTCGGCGCGAGGCCCCCATAGAGGGTGAGGCCCCGGGAAAGTATCCCCACTTCCCCCCCCTGAAATAGGCCCTGTATACAGCTGCATCGTAGAACCACGTGACCAACTTCTGGGATGATAGATTAGACCAAATTTAAGCAACGCGGTAATTGACTTGCACTTACTTACGTAGAAATCAAGTAAGAAATTTGGACTAACTGCCACGCCTGTTTTCACCATCCAGAAGCAGTTCAGACATTCTCTGCACTAATATTCTTAGTTTCAGCATCAAGATTCAGCATCATCATCATTCTACTCAAATACTTTGCATTAAGCAGGTTATGTTTAAGTTACCTGTTGCGTAAGCCTTATCTTGAACAACTTGGACTTTTAGTTAACTTAAAATTGAGTTTTAGCTGTCATCTGAGAAGTTAACTTGACTGCGGGTTCAAGTAATAAGCCTTTTAACAGTTTCGTGGTGTGCGCACGCGCAGTTGTTGCAGGTCAAAGGTTAAGTGTACGACAGCAACGCGTCTTTACTGCAACCGTCACGTTTGGGAAAAGCAAAGCCGACTACCGCATCAGTTCAGTAACTTCAGTTGTTTTACGTGGACTTCGTTGTTTTAAGTGTACGACAGCAACGCGTTTTAACTACAACCGTCACGTGTGAGAAAAGCAAAGCCGCCTGCCGAATCAGTTCAGTAACTTCAGTTGTTTACATAATTATGCATTAGTCTGCGCGTAGAGTGATTTACTAGCAAGCTTTTGCTTGGGAACAAAAAATGAACTAGGTAAGGTTCTAGCTAACTGTTAAAACTGTTGCTGTTACAATAGCATGGGCTGCGAGGTGTTGTCAAGTGTACACAAATGCGTTGCATGGTACATTTAACCTCTGACCTTTTTACGATCATCATCAATCGTGGGAACTGTGAAAAGGCTTAGTGCATGGTCACGTGGTTGGATCGAACACATTTTTTCAGCAAGCCGCGTAATTCATTCGACATGGCTATGTTGTTCTTCGGACATAAGAAATTCTCGTTTGGCACATAGCAGTTCGAACAAACGACTTATTATGTCAAACATTTAAATACCATGCCGATGGTTTGACAGAAATTGACAACATTTGGTTTTCTTTCAATTTCAACAATGGCTTCAGTCAATTCTTGCATAACATTAGGTACAGACGTACAGTACGCTACTGTATCTAATCTTATGCTTCAACTGTACATCAGATTTTGCTAAAACAACAACAACAATAACAATCTTAATTGTTACACTTATATACAAATTAATTAACACTAGTTTTTCTACACAATTTTAACACCCAATATCACCAGGAAGTGGGGGTGGAATCGCTGGCCGTATCATCCGGTGTTCCTTCTTCCACTTCATCCTTCGATTCTGAAACCAGATCTTGATTTGTCTCTCCGAGAGCCGCAGCGTGTTGGCGATTTCTATCCGTCTCCTGCGCGTCAAATATCGATTGAAATGGAACTCTTTCTCAAGTTCCAAGGTTTGGTATCGAGTATATGACGTCCTGGACCGCTTCGTGTCGGCTGGAGCTTGGCCTTCTGTAACTATAAAACCAAAAGATATTATAACTGAAAACGGAAGTATTGAAAAATTTATCATCTGCATCAGTGACGGACTGAATCTAAAATGACTGGTTGCCAGGAGACAAAGGCCCGCCATCAGTAAACCTTTTTACAGTTCCAGCGATTGATGATGATCGTGAAAAGGTCAAAGGTTAAGTGTACCGGACATCGCATTTGTGTACACTTTATAACGCCTCGCAGCCCGTGCTATTGTTATAATAACAGTTTTAATAGCTAGCTAGAACCTTACCTAGTTCATTTTCTCTTGTTCCGAAGAGAGATCCTGCTAGTAAATCACTCTACGCCCAGACTAATGGGTAATTAAGTAAAGTCCACGTAAAACAACTGAAGTTACTGAACTGGCGCGGCAGATGGCTTTGCTTTACCGACATAACACGTGACGGCTATAGTTAAGACAAGATGCTATGGTATACCTAACCTTTGACCTATCATTTAACTTTTATAACGAATAAATAACAAAATAATAACAAATAAATAAAAAAATAATAACGAATAAAAAATAAATAATACTCAAAAAACGGAATGGGAAAAGGGCGACACTAATTTTTTTGCACAAAAATGAAATTACAGTGCTGTGCTGTATGTTTTACTGGCAGTAAGCAAACTACAAGAGAGATCAAATGGAAACACGCATTGTTATAATTGAATTTTTAAATTATTTTTAAATTTAAAGTAGCTGTTGAGTATTTTTACATAGTTTCTTTGTAATGTGTGTGTGTACTTAACATATTATTAACAGATAGCTAAAAATTACAAAAGTCTATTGTTTTTCATTACAGAATTTAAATACATTTATAGTTAAAACACCATCACATCTCCTGACTTTAATGTTAGAATTATACGTTCACTGGCAACGGCAACGGTCTGCGAGACAATTTAACTTTTGAATAGGGGAAAGAGTACAGAATTTTAATCAAAATTTCGCCTACAATGCTGAAACACAAAGTAACGTTCTTCATAATTAAGCTTAAAAATTCGTTGTCAAATTGTATGGCACTTACTGTCCTATCCCCCCTCCCATGGGGCCCCACACGCCCCACTTCCCCGGGCCTCGCCTAGGCTGGTCCCAATAAGTCCGGTGCCAAATAAGGCAGTAAACAGGTGATAGAAAATGGTTATGGAGTAAGAGAGCGATATTAACTTCATGAGAACTTTCTTCAACTTTCACCACAATATTTGTTGCAACAACCACCGTCATTGATGTTTTGTCGTGGCAAACAAAGGAAAGAGCTAATAATCCATTTCACTTCTATGGAAATTGAAAAACAATGTAATAAATATTCAACATTTTCGGTGAATTAATCTATTTCGAAAATTCATACTTTATAAATTTTGGCAGGTTGTGTACATAAAATGTTTTCTAGTTCTTAAAAAAATTTCTGCTGCTTTCTGCAAGCACTCTTACAAAGTAAAAGCAAACTACTGAGCAAACCTCAAATTGAAAGTGGAGTAACTTTTAGTACAATTTATTGTTTTCATATAATTTAAAGACAGATTCGCGTTAAATCTAAGGCATAAGATACTTTGATAATGCTGGAGATAACGCGCCATATTAAAGCATTTTAACGACGTATACATGTAATATAGTTAAAATTTATTTTTCTCTATCGAAATGAATACACATAGCTATTTTCACACAACACTTACAAATATTTTGGTACAGATAAAAAATTCAGTAATTTATCGTTTGGTCTTAAACGCACAAAAGCAGTGCTCAGTTAGAAAGTCTGAAAAAATTTGCACCTCCAGTAAGTCTCGATCCTAAGACCTTCTGGAATCTGGGCAGTTATGGCACCCACTATACCACACAGCCACTAGATCTTTCAGACTCGAAAAATTACTCTATCAGCTACTAGAGTTCTATTAAGGGAAAATCACTGTCCACGTTACATCAAGACACGGTATCGAAATAAATCGA
>JAQGDQ010000617.1:30000-50000 GCA_030141605.1 Tubiluchus corallicola
GAACTGAGAGCTACAGCACCTGTTTTTCGTGCAATGCCTTTCCCGAAATGAAGGCGCTAGTGCCAGTTTAATTAGTGAATGGCGAAATGCATGTAACAGCGAAGAACTAGCGACGCGAACGTGAAACTGTGTTTGTGTGGTAATAATTCCTTCACGTAAGTCATTCTTGGAAAAATAGTATGTTTCCCTTCAATGGTTTGAAGAACTGGCTGTTTTGCCCTGCAGTTTAAGATTGGGTTTGGCTTTGCTTTAAGCAAAACTCACTCCTTATTATTCAGTCACTTTATTGTTATTTTTCATTGTTCTTATGCTCTGTATACATTTAACTTCATTGCATTTTAACCACTGGTCTCAAATTATGTCTCATCTATTACAGTTATAATTGCCTACTACCTCTGTGTTTCTTATCTGCAGCATCACCGTTTATATTTAGTATACCAATCTATGTATAAGAAAGGGCAGGAGACTAGATGTCCCTTTGGTGCCTCTCCCTATCCTGCTCCGTGATTACAATTATTTTATATTTAACAAACTTTTGCTGTGAAACAATATTGGAGAAAATAAATGCTCTATGTCTATAGACAACTCGTTTTTCCGTACTAATTTCTTTGTGTAATATGTTGTACGTATTTTGTAGTTATAATTTATTAATTATAGCATGAGGGGAGCGAAGGTTACCTACTTGCGGTTAAATTATTTGCTTGTGTTTGAATAATTGTATTATTGTGCAACTGTGTAATTGTTGAAAATTCGTCGTCTAATTGTTGTCATTTTTGAAAAATAGGAATTTCATTTCAATAGTTTAAAGAGTAAATTGTTTTGGCATACAGTTTAAGATTGGGTCTGGAAAAAATTGGATAAACAGGGCGTGCTCATGGGGTAGGGTTGTTACGAAGTTCATGAGTGACTTTTAACAAATTGACAAGTCGCTACTTTAGCTATGATTTGCTACGTCGTTTTTCTTCAGCACATTAAGTGTCAGTCAGAAACAGCAACACAATTAGAAACGTTAGAAAGAGCACTGAAAAAATTAAGAATCATTTCACATTTGTTTTGTTGCAATAAAAGTGAAAAAAGGCGTTAATTTTGTTGTTCTGTTTGCTTATTATTTATCGATTTTTAAAGTGCTTTTTTAACTTTTCTTTTTTATTGTCTATGCTTTTTATTTAATTCTTACCGGAATTTTTAACAGGTTTTGAGACAGCTTGCAATACTTTGGATTTCGTTTTCTGATTTGCTCAATTACTGTCTTGCTTACTTATCAATCTTACCTACGTTTTGCCCAGTTACGATTGCTGTTTTTATCTTGTAATACGACTTTGTTGTACTTGTTATTTTCTTCTCTTTCCTTTTCTTCTTTTGATTTGTTTGCATTTCTAGTGTGTAGTGTGTAGGTGATACGAAATTGCAAAAAGAATTTTTTAAATTTTTTCTATGAAGAGTATTTTCTTGTTTCCTTAGCCTTTCTTGTCCATGAACCTTTCATAGTTTCATCCTGCGCACGCGCAGTTGCTGTGGGTTAAAGGTTAGGTACACTATGCCAACGCGTCTTAACTACAACCGTCATCTGACATGTGGTGTAAAGCAAAGCCGTCTACAGCGTCTGTACAGTAACATCGGTTGCTTTGCGTGGATTTTACTTACTTATGCATTAGTCTGTGTGTAGAGTGAATTACTAGCAAGATCGTAATTGTAGCAGCTTGTAAAAAGAAAAAAATGAACTAGGTAAGATTCTAGCTACTTTTTAAAACTGTTACTGTTACAATAGCTTGGGCTGTGAGGCATTGTCAAGTGTACACAAATGAACTAGGTAAGATTCTAGCTAGTTGTTAAAACTGTTGCTATTACAATAGCTTGAGCTGCGAGGCGCTGTAAACTTTAGACAAATGTGTTGTCTGGTACACGTAACCTTTGACCTTTTCACGATCATCGTCAATCGCTAGAACTATGAAAAGGCTTATGGCCTTTTCACACCGTTCGTTTTTACGTATTGGCTTTTTTACTTGGAGCCTTTTTGCTTTTTCAAAAACCGTCTGTTAGTAAATACTTTTGCACATGTCTTTCTTGTCACAAACTTTTGTTTATTTTGGTGCTGTTGCCCTTTATTAAAGGAAGACAGGATGATTTTTCATATACTACGACAATTTCAAGTACGGTAAAACGTATACATTTTAACACAGTTAATACTGCAAAAGCGTTTCTGATAATTAAATAATAGATTGAAAGCTTAATTAATGGGCGAGCCTAACTAGTGATGACATCACAAACTAGTATAATTTTCAACAGCGAAAATATTCCACGAGCGTGTTGCACGTGTTTGTGAAGCGAAAATTGAAGTACAGTGTTACTGTAAGATATTCGGAGTGTTGTACTAAAACTTGGCAAGTTTTACGACAAAAATTCAAATTTCAAATTAACCGTTAACTTCAAATTAACAAATTAAGCGCATGAGCCTCAAACGTGTACAGTTCGTCACAATTGAACTGCCGTTGCATTACAAAGTAACACATTTGAACTGAGAGGTACAGCACTTGTTTTTGCGCAGTGCGTTTCCGAAATGCAGGCGGTAGTGCGCGTCCAACTAGCGAATTGCAAAATCCATGTAACAGTGAAAAACTAGTGACGCAAAGGCGAAATTGTGTTTGTGTGGTAATAATTCTTTCACCTAAGTCATTTTTGAAACACTAGTATGTTTCATTTCTAAAGAGTAGACTGTTTTGACCTACAGTTTAAGATTGGATCCGGTTTTGCTTTATGCAAAACAAGAATATGGCTTCTTGATCAGACTAAGCTCTCATGCTAAGTCTTATTTGGTTCATTTAAGAATAAACAATAAACGACATTGGTAATTTAGCGACTTCTTATTACAAGCAATCCTGGCAGTACGGTACGGCACGAAAAAATAAGGCAGTTCTCACCTTTAAAAACACCGTACTATAATTTAGGTACCAAATTCGGGATTACACTGGGATTTATATACTAGCGGTGTAATTTTTATCGTAAAAGCAATTTATTAGTTCTTATTAAATTATGAATTTATGTTTTTAATGGTTGTCTTAAAATACGCGCTTACTAATGGTAAACTTTTTATGTTAATTCAAATTTAAAGTGTCCTACTTAAGCATCTACTAAGGGCAGCACGCACTTCAACAATCTAGCATTTCTGCTTTAAGATGGACAACTTGATCTGCAGGTAACATATTTGCTCACACTGGTTCTTGTGTTAGATCGGTACGTCTTGAAGTTTTTTTCGGCAAAGTAAACATTTAACACGGGGATATTCAGCTATTAAACTGTTAATGTTTTGCACGGATCGGTAAAGTTCTTAACGAGACATTATTTGTGTCAAGATCATAGATATCAAACTTGGAAAACAATCTACCCAGTTTATATATAACAGTAAAGAAAATTTGCGGTAAATGACAACTGGCGTTACTAAACAACTTGTCTTTTTTTCACCCAAAACGAACCAATCTGGTACCCATTTTGTTTGCGTGCGCTCTGTGTTAATTAGGGAAGAACAAGAACAGCCCATCTACGAGTAAAGCATGTGAACACGCTGAGTTGCTGACCATGGAAACGTTGCAAGAAGCTGAGGAAAAACGCTACAGGTACGGTAAAAAGGTTCGATAAAGGTACGGAAAAGGTTCGATAATGGTACAGAAAGGGAACGATAACGGTACGGAAAAGGTTCGATAAAGGTACGGAAAAGGTTCGATAATGGTACAAAAACGGTTCGATAAAGGTGCAGAAAGGTTCGATAAATGTACGGAAAAGGTTCGATAAAGGTGCAGAAAAGGTTCGATAAATGTACGGAAAAGGTTCGATAAAGGTGCAGAAAAGGTTCGATAAAGGTACGATAAGGGTTCGATAAAGGTACGAAATAGAAACGGAAAGATACCGTAATTCCGCACCGTAGTTTTCACAATGTTTTTCGTACCATCCCGTGCCGTAAAGATAAAAAATAACAATTTTATTTAAACTTGATAACTAGAATCAACAGTAGGCTTACTTTACATTCAGGTCGAGTGTATTAAAGCATCACAAATTTCAAATAAACATAAAAAAGCAAAGTTTGAAATACAAATTAAAACATGTTCAAACCATACATGCAGTTACAAAATTATCCAATAAATGAATAAATAAATAAATAAATAAATAAATAAATAAATAAATAAATAAATAAATAAATAAATAAATAAATAAATAAATAAATAAATAAATAAATAAATAAATAAATAAATAAATAAATAAATAAATAAATAAATAAATAAATAAAAATAAATAAATAAATAAATATTTAAAATTTTGCGTTTTAAAGTTAGAAACAAAACACACTTGAACTAAAATAAGCGGGAAGTTAATTTCTAAATTAGGAGTAAAATTTTTCAATGTAATATGAAAACATCCTTTTTAAACTAACGACAATTGGAGCTGCTCGAACAGTTTGGAGAAGCTAATTATACAGTTTTACTCCATTAAGCTGAAAGGGGAATGTTTATATGGGCCTTTCTTGCAAAATGTACATGCAATTCTCCTGCTGTGACACTATACGCATGCGCCGAGTTCTTTTTGTAAATAGACGTATGTATTCCGGTGCCAAATTGTGCAATGCTTTGTAGAAAAGAAAAGATGTATTGAATTAAATTCGGTAGTCTAAAGAAAACCAATTTAGTTGTCTATATAAATCTTCACCATTACTCGTATAGTCAACGTCTAAAATCAATTTCACTGTTCTTTTTTTCAAGCGATTTAAAATATCAATGTCAACCTTAGAAGAATTGATGTCATCACAAACTAACATAAGTTTCAAGAGCAAAAATATTCCACTAGCGTGTTGCACGTGTTTGCGAAAGCGAAAATTGAAGTACAATGTTACTGTAAGATATTCAGTGTGTTGTACTAAAACTAGACAAGTTTTAAGATAAAAATTCAAGTTTCAAATTTACCGCTGCATTCACGCATGAGCTGTCGAACGCGTGCAGTTCGTCACAAACTAACACATCTGTTACTGAGAGGTACAATACTTGTTTTTGTGCAACGCGTTTCCAAAATGCAGGCGCTAGTGCCCGTCTCACTAGCAAATGACGAAATGCATGTAACAGTGAAGAACTAGTGGCACGAACGCGAAACTGTGTTTGTATGGTTTCACGTGAATTTTGAAAAAAAATGGGCTTCCTTTCAATATTTTAAAAAGTAGATTGTTTTGGATGCGGTTTAACTTTGGATGCGGTTTAGATTTCAAACTAAATGTTTCGCAACAAGCTCTAATTGTTATATTAAATTCATGAAGGTATTAGCCTTTCTTGATGGACTTTTTCTTGATGAACCCTCACAAAAAATCGTTTGGTTACCAAAATTGTCAAATCATAATGATCCACTTTAGAATCCTTCGGCAGTTAAAGCTTACAATGGAACGTCAAAAAACTTTCCATACAAAGTTATGTAACTTACCTGTTTGAAAGACCTATGTAATTGGAACAGAAAATTCATAATAATTTAAAACGTTTAATTTTCTTTGAAAGCATCAGTTCGAAACGCAGTGCCCTTTCTTTGATTTTTTTTGCTTTTTGGACATTTTTATTCATAAACATTATAACTGTACTACTATAGCAGATATTTATTACATAATGTAAGAAAAAATCCAAAATTTATAATTATTTCTACTTATTATGCAAAACAGAGTGAGTGAGGTAAATATTTGTTAAATCTTGCAGACTCAGTGATGGAAATAATGCAAGACTGTAAGAGCGTTACAAGTATTGCTGTGCATTGTCTCAGATCATGTTAAAACAAACTCGTTAAAGGGAAAGAAAAGGCAATTTTAAAGTATATCCAAAACGACCTTTCTTACAATGTTACAAATAGCTGCTTAAAAGATTTATGTGTAACTAGAAAAGGAAATTCTTAAAAATTTAAAATGTTTGTGCCATTTGGTAAAATGTCACTGTGTCACCTTCCCAGTGTGCACCACTGACTCACCAGAAACATATTATTGATCTTATAGACAAGATAAAGTACTTTATACTCCTGCTTAGTTAGTGAAATGTGTGCCTCAAATACTCAGATTATGTTTTCAAACTTAGCGCAATGCTATCTAAACTTGTTCCAAACGGCTCACCGTTAAACTGGCTGCGTATAACGGTCATCGCTGGAGTTTAAGTTTCACGTTTTATACAGCGTTACTGTTGATACAAGCTCCGTGCGCACTAAGATAGTACGTAGATGGTAAAAAAATTCAAGACGAATTTTTTAAGCTTTATTTATAAGGAGTGTTTTCTTGTGCTTTAAGTTGTTTAGTGCTGATTTACTAGATTGTATTAAAAGAGTCATCACCAGAATTTAAATTTACAAGTTTTATGCAGCGTTGCTGCTGACACAAACTCTGTATGCAATAAGGGAGCATCTAAGCGATACAAAGTCTCAAAACTAATTCTTTTACCTTTATGTAAGTAAAGGGTTTTCTTGTGTATTAAATACCAAAAGAATTCCACAAAGACTGCATTTGATTAATGACCGGAGTATGAAGAAAAATTTGAAAGGAAAACTAAACATCAATATGTACTGTGACTTTTGAGACGCCCTATATATTATACCCTTATGACTCGAAAAACTGGACCTGTATCTAGTCCATACACTATATTTTAGTCATCGAACCTAGGACAAAATCACGGAGAACGCAGCTTTTTTATAGACATTATTTCCACATCACAGCCTCCAAACACTCTATCAGTCACGACGATAACATTTAAGGTGAATATTTCTAACATCAACTCTAACAAACGTGTTTCAAAGGTGTTTCAAAATATTTACGTCGAATCTCAAAGTTTACAGATTTTAATACAGCTTCTAACTGTTCCGGTCGTAACAAATTTTTGCTATGATTTGTTATTAATCACGAAGTTGTCACCTTTTGCAAGTGTTAGTCCTGTACTTTTCAATTAAGAACACGTGGTGCTGTACGTTAAAGCAGTAAATATTTCTAATTCCCACGCCACGGGGCAAGCGCTAATGTTCACTAATTATCAACAACTTTTATGGGCACTTCAGAAAAAAAATTACTTCTATTACGAGAATTGAGGTGGCGGCCATTAGTGGGTGTCTTCATTTTTGTCTGCTTGTTAAATTTTGAACCTTTATGCTGTCTTTTTGATTTTATTATAACAAGTGTCTACTGAAAATTAAATTTTAATATTTTTTAACGTCCTGACGCTTTAAAGTAAGAATTTGTGAACACTTGGGTATTTCGTCTAGAACTGGCAAAAAAATAAAAATTAAAAACTATTTTAAGATATTTGTATCTCAGTACATGCCAGCAACATGTCATAGTAAAAAAAGAAAACTGATCGGTACGTTTAATTCTGATTGATGCAGATTTTGCATCAGTAATTTCTTTAATAATTTTTATATTTTGTCTGCTTGTTTTAAGGTTTAATATGTTTTTGTTGGAATTGCTGTTCTCTGGAACTGGTAAGAATTGATAATTCTCCCCATTCCAGCATAAGTGACCATATTTGTGCCTTTGGCCAAAAAGATGATTTTAATAATTTCAGCATTGTGACCAGAGCTATAAATAACTGGGACTTATTAATAGAAGAAAGTTTATCTATGTACACTAATAAAACTTCTCTTAATGTACAAAGCAATTCAATTCCTTTAACTTTATTTTGAAACACTCAGCTATTTGTTACTGTATCTATTTCTTTTCTACGGCTCTGTTTATTCATAACTTTGGCTTCTTTGCAAATACATAATTAGTGCATAATTTTCTATACTGTAGGCTCTGACTATATAAACTGGTTTTTGTTTGTCTAGTGAACCACTGATGATGGCTGATTGTTGTAGGAACGTCTGGACATGTTTTTAAACAGTTGTAAATTAAAATTTTCAATAGAAGTTGCGTTGTTTTAATAAAAATATTTTATAAAGAAATTTAAATTTCATACCTTGGAGCTGTAACTCTCACACTGATAGCTCGTTAAGAATGAAGCATAATACTTATTTTTACACTATTTAATTATACTTTGTAATTTTGATACGAAAATACAGTGTCTACGAGAATTTTCAAGTAAAATATATTCAAATAAGAATTGGGCTACTGAGGTACTTGAATTTTGAGCGTGATGTAATTCGTCTTGAATTCATGATTGCTAGACTGAAACCTGTGTTATTTAGTTTCACCATAAAATTTATCACAAATTTAAGAATTTTAACTTTAATTATTAATTAAGCCTAATTTATGCATTTTAATAAAGAGTTTAACCATTTTAAAGCATTCCACTTGTATTTGAGCTTCTAATTAATTCATTCACTAATTTAATTAATCTAAAAAAACTTACATGTTTAATTAGAACAGATTTGAAACAATAAACACTAAGTCGTTCAAACGATTCTCGACTATATACTTATATATACTGATTTGGTTATAGAAGTCCTGATTTTTACCAAGGAGTAATTTCAAGAGATGGTTTTATATTTTATTGAGTTCTACGTTCAATTCTGCTAATTTTGATAGAAGGAATTCCATGTAAATATATATTGAGAAATTTTCAATATTTTATTTATTTATAATTTTATTCGTACGTGTTTTTTTCCAAACAGTACAATTACGTTAGTGAATTAGATAGGCCCAACTAGAATAAACATTAGAAAGGATAGAGAATTAATAGTAAGATAAAATAGACTCATTTTGATTTTTTCTGGAATTTATTCCAAGAGTTACAAAAATCAAACATTGTCAGGAAAACATGTGGAAATTGTTGACTGCTATATTGCCTTATGTGACTTGCTCATCAACTTATATATATATATATATATATATCTTGTATGTTTGATAAATAATTATTGATATTTGTTGTAAAACTTAATGGAAAACAAGACAATTTTTCATATATATTTCATATAGTAGCGCCTAAGCATTTGAAGGACAAATACACATATTTTATAAGAAAAAAATTATGTTTATTATTTTACGGTTCTTATTACCTCTTTAACTAGACCAGGAATCTGAAGTTTCATACTTAAGCGATGCGATTATATACGTTAAGCCAGCACTGTTTTGCAAAAAATTGAGCATATACTAATCCCGACGCCATTTTGACGCTGCGGTTTCTCTCTGGCACGACATTTGCTATTAAAATTTAATTGGTAATTACGCCAGCTGATAATTTAAAACAAAAACTTCCCACACTGCGTAATGTTCCTCGGTCAATCTTAATAGCATACGTTTATTCGTCAAAAAATACAAAACACGGCAATAGCTGGGCTCTGTAGCAACACTGGCATGTGTTGATGTGTTTATATTTATCAAAGTAGCAGAGCCATTTCGTGATGAAAGGGTTGCACCGCCACGATTAAACACAGCGGCTGTCACATCTATAGAGCAAAGCCGAAGTCAAAGCGCATATGAAATATAACACCTTGATATTAATACTCTAGTTATTAAGCTAAACCTAGGCTAAAAGGTGCTTAGAGCAGCAAGAAAAAATAGAGTCATTTTGATGTTTTCTGCAATTTATTCCAAAGTTGCAAAAACCAAACATTTTCAGGAAAATATTAGTTTCTGTAATATAATAATAATAATAATCTTTATTTAAAGTCGGCTTTTGGGTCAACAATTAACATTAGCTCAAAGAGCTGTTACCGCCGGCTGTAAATAATAACCTACAACTACATAACAGAGACTATTATTACCCCACTTTTACCCCTAAATACCACACGTCAGACAGGGTAACAGCAGGTACCATTTTTAAAGTTTTGTTATGACCCGGGCGCTGGTTCGAACTCACGGCCTCCCAGACGGAAAACAGACGCATTACCACTAGACTAAACCGTCTGGTCATGCAGAAATTGTTGACTTATATATAGACCTTGTATATTTGATAAATAATTATTGGTATTTGTTGTAAAGCTTAATGGAAGACAAGACGATTTTTCATATACTTCACATGCAGTTTAAGATCATGTCCGGGTTTTGCTTTAAATGCATTATTAGCACGAGGATTGTTGTTAATAAAGGCTTGCTTATTATTGATGATTTCGGGGATTTCAATCATAAGGAGATGTAATGTTATAATCACCATGACAACCGTATAAAGTCAGCAATTTTAGAATTTTATTTGAATATGCTCTATTTTACAGTGAATGGCATCTACACTTCAAAACGTTTAATAGATGTTAACGTTATAATATAGGGCGTGTAGTGTAGAATTCACTATCAAAAACCTTATATATACTCTATTATATAACTTGAATGTTAACCTAATATTTACTTGTTTGTATTCATATAAAGTAAATCTATTTACGATTTTGCATTTAAGGTAAAAAATGTGGGTTCGTTTAAAATAAAAAAATAATTTAAAAAGGAGAAAAGAACGTTTGAAAGACCAGTGTAAATCAGTTGTTTAAAATTCAAAACTCAAAATTCAAAATTCATATGTGTATGTGTGTGTGTGTGTGTGCGTGCGTGCGTGTGTGTGTGTGTGCGCGTGCGCGTGTGTGCGTGTGCGTGCGCACGCGTGTGTGTTTATGTATATAAAACGTGTCTAAACACGTTATTGGCAGGAATACAACACCTATACATATATATCTTACAATTTTACTTGAATATATATATATATATATATATACGATATACGTTGTATACCTGCCAATAACGTGTTTAAACACGACACTTTGTTCGTGGGCCACATAACACTGATTTAGTACAAAAACAAATTTTCATTTCTGATTCCTAATGCGTAATTTGTTGAGCACTTCCTTCTGCATAAGATATTTATATCAATTTACTGTGCTGGCAAGCTTTAAAAGGGGTGCAAGATCATATTCTCTCAAATTTCTATCTGTTCGTTTCTCTGCAGGTGCAAACCTGCTATGTAAATAAGATTTGATATGAAATCATTTTAAAGCGATAAAAATCATTTTTGCTGAATTTAAAGCGATCAGAGATATTTAAAATTATGAATTAGTCATGTCACAACTTTTCCGCTTCTTTTACTGTTTACGAAATTACAAATTAACATTTAAATATAATATTAGAATATATAATTTAGTATCAGAAATAGTTATAGGTAAGATATGTGCAGTCTTAATAATACTTCTCTTTCACAGAGGCAACTTTGACATTTAACATGGTTTTAAGCAAAAGAGCAACTCCAAACATACAGTAAATGATTCACTAGAAAACGGGGCTTATTTTTGGGCTATAATTTTAAATTAAAGCTCATATCTCGAGAAAATGGACAAAAATTCAGCAACAATTAAACTAACTGGTATTCCAATTTTCAATGCGGACTTTATGCGCCTTGTATAAAAATAACACTGAATTTAACATAAGCATTGCAAAAGTTTGCACTTAAATTCGTGACTTTGCCGAGTTTGAACATACACATATTTCGATTTATTTTACGTACAGTATCTTACTTAACTCTTTCCCCGCCTCATTCCATTCCACCGTGTTTTCGTTTGTGTGATAAACACACGTTTCTGTACATAAACGCTTCGTGGTCAATACGTTCTGCGTTTAAATCTAAATTAAATGCTCATTTTAATCTTTTTAATAGCATTCGATTTTTGAATGTTGTTTACGAACTTACGCAAATGTCCCCAATTTTTGAATGTTGTTTACGAACTTACGCAAATGTCCCCAATTTTTGAATACTGTTTACGAACTTACGCAAATAACAGCTGCTTGTCTAATTTACGCATTAAATTGCATTATATTATGATAAATACGCATTATAGTTATTACTTATTATCACTGCGTGTAATATTGCTGGAATATAATTTTATATATTTTTATTGAGACATATAAATGCCACATATTTTAACACATAGAGCAGAGGTCATAATTAAAGGTCAGACCCCACAGGGTTGACTATTTCAATTCAAGTCTTACTGTTGTTCGCTAGTAAATCATTAGTTCTTTCAATCATATTATCTACGCATTACAGGTGATTTAAATTCACCTGCGTTGTGATTTTAAACAGGTATGTGTGTTTTTAGATGCACTTTAGCTCTCTCCGTACCCGCCAGGCATCGTTTTCACCTACATAAATGTCTAAGACGCCACAGGAAGCAGGATAGTGTAGCAATTAATGGGCTCTAGCAATGTTTATAAATTTATACTTATGCAGGTGTTAATTATAGCCACAGGTAAGTTGTTAAATTTAAGAGCATAAAACTATTTTTATTTCATTCGTTCTTACCTTTTTATAACCTATGTTATTAGTTAGCTAAATTTCTGTTAGATATTCAGTATATTTGTTTACGAAATCAACTTCAAAAGTAGTAACAATAATTTCAACTTATAAAGATATCTACGTTTAATATAAACTACTAATATAAACGCAAGATATGTGACATTAATTATTTCTTATGTGTATTTCTATACATTAGAAATCTACTGGTTTGCTACTAGATACGTACCATTTCTGTTATGAACTTTTTTCATCCAGGGATAAATCTGTGGCGGATTGGATTGCGACGTCTTCGATGCTGACTTCGACGTCTTCTCCGTGTCTGCTGTCGTCGCCGGCGTTGACGTGGTTGTTGACGATTTTGTCGTCGTGTCGACGAGCGTGTGTCTTTTCTCTGCATATTTACAACTGTTGTTGACGATGTTACTGGGCTGTGTCGATGCGGAATGCGTAAATTCCGAGCGGTTTATTTGACTCTGAAACGCCGAGTAGCCGGTGTGATCTAATGACGTGGTCCTTTCACGATAACTACCTATATGTGATGTGTAAATACCTGGGTTTGCGTATCCCAGCGCGCGTTCACTAAGACTATAGTAATCAGCCGATGGCATGGCGTCTTGCGATCTGCTTGGATAGCAGGCAGTCAAACTGTTGACAAAATAGGAACTCATTCCGTGTGACACTGGTGATTTGTGCCCCTATAAAACTAATTCTTGTGTAATATTACGAGCAATTTCAATGAATTATGAGCCACTAAGCTATGGCCAACTGCTCTATAGCCCCTTAACAATTGATTATGCCTTTTAAGGCAGGGCGGTCGCCACGTGCATGTTAGCAGCCAATCAGAACGCGTCTTACATTTACCGGAAGGCATCGTGGAAGCCGTAAGTTCTTTCAGGGTTTAATCAACGTTAGTTATAGTTGCCAGCGTTTAGTTTACGTTTCTTATCTGGGTCTTATATAAGCAGACTGTTTGACTAGGAGTATAGCAGCTTTTTGCCTTTTGCCGACGCAAATCTTCATAAGCTCTGTATAAACCTGCGCGAAGCGCTAAAACTTGAGTTTATGTTGAATTTGTGTTTATGCCAAGCGAATTGCTTGTTGCTTTAAAGCAAAACCGTACCAAATCTTAAACTGTAGGTCAAACCAACCAACCAAAAATATTTAAAATATTGAAAGGAAACATACTGTTTTTCAAAAATGACTTACTTTATGAATAATGAAAGAGTTATTACCACACAAAGACAATTTCACGTTCGCGCCACTAGTTACATGTTTTTCGCCATTCGCTAGTAAGACCGGCTTTAGCGCCTGCAATTGCACAAAAACAGGAGCTGTGCTTTTCAGTTCAGATGTGTTACAAAAACAGGAGCTGTACCTTTCAGTTCAGATGTGTTACTTTGTTACGCACTACACAAGTTCGACAGCTTATGCGTGAGCACAACGGTAAATTTGAAATTTCAATTTTTATGTCAAAACTTGCCTAGTTTTAGTACAGCACACTGACTATCTTACAGTAACACTGTACTTCAATTTTCTCTTTCACAAACACGTGCAACACGCTCGTGGAATATTTTTACTATTGAAAATTATGTTAGTTTGTGACGTCATCAATAACGGGGATCGCTCGCAATTGAGTTTTTAATCTATTATTCAACTATCAGAAATGCGTTTGCAGTATTAATTGTGTTAAAATGTATGTTTTATCGGACTCAATGGGGTAGTATATGAAAAATCATCCAGTCTTCCTTTAAAAACACGAATAAAAAACTTCAAAAACTGACAAAATTAAATACGAAATTTCAACATCTGTTTCAGCACAATTTTGTTTAAAGTTTCCTCATCATGTATTATATAACTGATGAACAATGTATAACAATGAACTGATGTAGCGTGAATTTGACTGTTTTTTGAAAAAAGTGCATTGATAAAATTGCTCTATTTAGGATATTTAAAAATGATTTACAAAACTTACAGCATAGGAGATTAACCCATATGAATTTGACTTTTTAAAGATCTGATGTTGCTATAATTAATGCGTGATTGTTTATTTATTTATTTATAATGTAAATTGTTTAATTCGCTGTGTTTGGTAATTTGTTTTTTTGCATGTTGTGTTTTATGTTGTTGTATTGTAAAATTATGCAGTAATTTTAGCTACCATCAATTCAATAGAAATAGTGAAGGACAAGAACAATATTTATTTACCTAAACCTAAAAAAAATCGTCCTGAAATTTTGTATCACTTGCGTGCTATCTTATTGCATACAGAGCTTGCACTAGCTGTAACGCTGATTAAAACTTGTAAATTTAAACGCCGGCGACGACCGTTAGATGCAGCGTAAGGTTTAAAAAATCATCAGGGCATTCGCAGCTCACTCTTAACTACCTAAAAAAAGTACAAATTACCTTATCTTGTCTATAAGATTAAATGTATATAATTAATTATATGTTTTTTGGTGTGTCAGTGGTGCACACTGGGAAGGTGACACAGTGACATTTTACGAAATGGCACAAACATTTTAAATTTTTAAGAATTTTCTTTTCTAGTTACACATAGGGCTTTTAAGAAGCTATTTGTAACATTGTAAGAAAGGTTATTTTGGATATACTTTAAAGTTGCCTTTTCCTTTAAACGAGTTTGTTTTAACATGATCTGAGACAATGCACAGCAATACTTGTAAGGCTCTTACAGTCTTGCATTATTTTCATCACTGAGCCTGCCAGATTTAACAAAAATTTACCTAATTGATTTGCATAATAAGTAGAAATAATTATAAATTTTGAATTTTTTCATTACATTATGTAATAAATATCTGCTATAGTAGTACAGGTATAATGTTTATGAATAAAAATGTCAAAAAGCAAAAAAAAATCAAAGAAAGGACACCTAGTTTCGAACTGATGCTTTTCCGTTTTTTTTAATTTTAGGATTTTTTTATTCGTTATCACTGTTCTTGTCAATTTACTCATTTTGTTATAATTTTTACGAATTATTACGTCTAAATCTACAATTCAACATTATATACTTAACAGTAGAGCATGACTATATTAAAATCACAAATTTTATATAATTGTTATTACAACTGCTTAAGATTTTTGCATATAATCGCATAAATCATTGTTATTTCTTTCAAAGAAAATTCAAATTATGATCAATAATTATGATAATTGTTATTACGCAGCAAATTAAAAATTAGAATTACTTTAATTTTTTTTAATTTTCTCAGTCCAATTAAGCTCACTTGATATTACCATCATATTTTCGTTTTCCGTACTAATATCCTACAATCTTTTTTACCACTTGTAACCTATCAGCCATACATATTTTATAATAACGATATAAATTATCCTCGCACAGTTGTCGGCTTGCTACAATGAATATCTGTGTAGCCTACATACGAAGTCGGTTATTTCAAAATCCCGCCTTCGCCATTAGATAAATTAAATCGATTTCCCTCGAGTGAATGTTACCTTGTGAAACAAACGTAAGTTTTTCTCACGTTGGCAGTGCAATACATCACTCTGATGCCTACCGATGCAGTTCACTTCAGCCGAGTCACGTGACTCAAATAATCGTCTCCCAGTTGTGAACTACACACTGGCAAAAATGAATCAGTCAAGGTAGCAGTTTTTGTCTATGTTACTGTAATGTAACGTAAAATGTATTAATATAGCGCACTACACATTTTAAGATCTCGGTACGTTGAACAATAAAATACCTTTAAAATTTATAAGATACATAAAATTTAAAAGATATTAAAAATTAAATTTTGAACAAAGTAATATTGCAAAATAAGAAAATGAAGTACAATTTTTTTATGTCACAATTTAAAAATAACTGAAAGAATACTTCCTTGTGGAACAACGTAAAAATGACTGAAAGAACACTTCCTTGTAGAACAACGTAAAATGACTGAAAGAACACTTCCTTGTGGAACTACCTAAAATAAGTGAAAGAACACTTCCTTGTGGAACTTCCTAAAATAAGTGAAAGAACACTTCCTTGTGGAACAACGTAAAAATGACTGAAAGAATGCTTCATTGTGGAACAACGTAAAAATGACTGAAAGAACACTTTCTTGTTGAACAACGTAAAATGACTGAAAGAACGCTTCTTTGTGGAACAACGTAAAAATGACTGAAAGAACACTTCAACTTGTGGAACAACGTAAAATGACTGAAAGAATGCTTCATTGTGGAACTACCTAAAATAAGCGAAAGAACACTTCAACTTGTAGAACAACGTAAAATGACTGAAAGAACACTTTCTTGTGGAACAACGTAAAAATAAGTGAAAGAACGCTTCCTTGTAGAACAACGTAAAATGACTGAAAGAACACTTGCTTGTGGAACAACGTAAAAATGGCTGAAAGAACGCTTCCTTGTAGAACAACGTAAAATGGCTGAAAGAAAACTTCTTTGTGGAACAACCTAAAAATAAGCGAAATAACTGAACCATTAAATGGGAAAGAAAGACAATAGTAAAGATGACCGTAAAAACCTTGCACAAAAAGTTACGTTACCTCGCATTGCGCTTACCTGGTTGAAAGATTTGTGTAGTCAGAAAGCAAAATTCTTAGTAATTTAAAATGTTTGCGCCATTTGGTAAAACATCACTGACTCGCCTTCCCAGTGTGCACCAGACTTGTCAAAAATGCATTTTTAATTTTATTGATAAGACACAGTAATTTATTCTGTGGATTCCGTAATTATTTTTCAAACTTTAGACAGTGTTATCTAAACTAGTTTCAAACGACCTACCGTCATACAGTCATGGCTGGAGTTTAAATTTTCATGCCTTATACAACGTTACTGTTAACGCAAGCCCCGTGCGCAGTAAGATGAAGATGATCGTCGTATGCTAGTGATAAAGAATTTCAAAATTGATTTTTAAGCTTTATTTATGAGGTCGGTTATCTTGTGCTTTACATTGTTGTTTAGTATTGTTTACTTGATTGCATTAAAAGAGCAGAGATGAATTTAGTGCAATAAAAGGAAGGTATTTTGAGTAAATTAAAGTATCTAAACGCAGAGCTATTGGCATAGATTTCAGTTATTCAAAGGAGCTATGAATGGCTAATTAATTTTAAGTTGTTACGAATCAAGATTATGACTTTAAAGGGCAAGAAAAAAGGGGTACTCGGAGTAGATTTTAGAAAAATCGCCTTAAAAATTACATTACTTTACAGCAATTTTAAGCATATATCGTACTCGTGTTAAAAGGATTTTTTGTTTGTTTTCATTTTGAATCTGTTCCTTTAAAACTGTTCCTATGGCTGCATTAGACGTCACCTACACAAACGTAAATCAAGGGAAGAAAAGGAAATGTTAAATTATGTCCCAAAAAAACTTTCCATGCAAAGTTATGTTACCTAGCATTTCGCCTACCCGATAGAAAGATTTATGTAAGTAGAAATAATAATTTAAAATGTTCGTGCCAATTGGTTAAACTTCGTTGACTCACCTCCAGCGTGCACCAGTCAGTTAACTAGAAACGTATTTTAAATCTTATTGACAAAATGAAATTATTTTTTGTTTGTTTTCATTTTAAGTTTCGCGCAACACTGCTCCGACGGCGCCATTACATGACGTCACCTACACAAACGTAAATCAAGGGAAGAAAAAGCAATGTTAAACTATGCCCTAAAAACTTTCTATGCAAAATTGTGTTACTTTTCATTTCTTCTACCTGCTTGAAAGATTTATATAACTAGAAAAGTGAATTATTAATTATTTAAAATGCTTTCACAAAATGGTAAAATATCGTTGACTCACCCTCCAGGGTGCACCAACCACTAACCAGGAAACGTAATTTTAATCTTATTGACAAGACACAGTAATAGCATAACATATGTGATTTAATATGTGTTTTACTTGTTGTCTCGAAAAGTATGTTTTTTATGTCTTTTTGTATCATTTGAATTTGTATTATATAATTGTATGTATTGTTTGATGTTTGATATCGTTTGCAATACGTGAATTAATTTTATATTGAAATATTTGTATTTGATGTCACTTGTATTGGTATTTTGTTTTTAACACTATTGCAAGTAGCAGCTTTTTAGTTGGTTATACGTAATTATTTTACTTGTATATACGATACTTGTGTATGTATAACAATGACAGTTAAGAATTTTATATAGAGATAATATATTTATTCTTCTGTCACGTGACGTAAAAATGTTTTGTCCGCGATATTAGAAAGAAAAAAAACAAAACGGAAACGCTTCAAAAATTTCTACACTGATGTTACAGATGCTGATCTATGAACATCAAGAATTTTAGGTCATTCCGTTAGATTTGCCAAAAGATACAGAAGTTTCAAAACAAAAAGTCAGAAAAATAAGTACTGAAAAAATTTTGTGTTGCTATTGCTAAAATTTACGTGTTCTCTGTAGGCAACTCGTTATACTCATTCCGAAATGTAACGTTTTACATATCGGAAATGCTAATCCGGGCCACGAATGTTATTTTTCTAACTCTCATATACCCGTCGAAACAAGTGTGCGTGATCTTGGTTTGATAATTTCTCATGACCTGAAATGGACAAGCCAATGCATTGAGGTAGCTACTAAAGCCAATAGAATTGCAAATATGTTGTTTAAAATGTTTTCTACTGATGATAAAGACATATTGTTAAAATTGTTCATAGTTTACATAAGACCTATTGTAGAGTATTGTTCGCCAGTCTGGAATCCCAGCTTTATTGGGTAATGTTGATCGTATTGAAAGTGCACAGCGATACTTTATTCGACGCCTGTTTTATAGATGTAATTTAATGTATATTCCATATCATAAGCGTCTGGAGATTCTAAATCTAAAGTCTTTAGAAGAGATACGCCCTCAAAAAGATTTAGTTTTACGCTACAAAATTATTCATAGAGAAGTTGATGTTGACTTTGACAAATTTTTTACTCGAGTATCTCTTGCAATAGAACAAGACAAAATCATTCTCTGAAGTTTTTCATACGTCGAACAGCTGAAGTATCATTTAGTCATTTTTTCTCAAATCAAGTTGTACAGATTTGGAACTCATTGCCTGCATATGTTGATGATGCACCCCTCGTAACTGCACAAAATATTAAGTTATTTAAAAGCCGCTTATATAAAGTTAATTTGCATAAATTTCTTGTACACAATAGACACGTGTAAGCAGTTAATCTCCTTGTGTCCTTACCACACTCTTGTAAATATTGTATTTGTAAGTTTTTTGCCAACGTGTTATATATATATTGTTTTTATTCCAGACTGTATTTTACCATTGGGTGTGAATAAAATAAAAATAAATAAATAAATATAGGATATTTAATCCCAGCCCTCGAAAATTTTTCCCTTTAGTTCCCTTGTATCAAACGCCATTGCGCACTTTTTCCTTAAGGGAATTCCCAATTCCATAATCCAGGGGATTAAGTCACTGGATTAAAAACCACTAAAATTATAAACTTGTTACTTTCGCAGGCAATATTACTATAGTCTAAACTTTGGCACGTTTTTTTGCGCCACCCGATATTTTGTTTTTATTTTTTTATTTCTTAATCTTCAGAGTACAGCAGACAAGGAAGTTAAAAAGTGAAATGAAATAATAAAGGACGGCTACAAAAACAGCGCAAAGTGATGATAATAATATAAGTAGAAGATTACGGTAAAAAACACAAAGAACTAAAATAGCTGCTTACAAGTGTCTGCTAAAAAGTAAAAATTTGCTAAAATCAACATGACATAGTAGGTTTTTAAATAATTTTCCGTTGCCACCATTTACAGTTATAACATCATTCACATGTGATGGTAGTTTATTCTATA
>JAQGDQ010000617.1:55000-62500 GCA_030141605.1 Tubiluchus corallicola
CACGCACACACACACATACACACGCATACACATATACACACACGCGCACGCACGCACGCACACACACACGCACATACATACGCACGCACGCACACACACACATACATACGCACGCGCACACACACACACGTGCACGCACGCACGCACACACACGCGCGCACGCGCACATACGTACACACACACACGCACGCACGCACACGCACACACACACACATACACACATACGTAAATACATACTTTCTTACTTACTCACTCATGTATATATATGAACAGTCTTTATGGCACAAGATATACACATTTACAGCTATAATAAAATAGTTGAAAATATTATATGTTGTATGAGTTAAACTGGATAAAAAATTAGGAAAGTTAATTTTTTTTAAAAGTGAATAAAAGATGAAAATTTAGCGTAAAGTTAAAATTGAATTACAAAACATAACTTCTTAAAATCCCCCATCGACAACGCATACGCACAAAACGTTGAAAATGACTTTAACACAAAGTATTTTTACAGTGAACCTTTCTATGTCGATTATTTGTTATTGTTCGATTTATTCTTTAATAATTGGAGAACATAAAAAACGCGTAACCCTTTAGACTCATGAATTCATAATCTAAGTGTCTATACTAAAAAATAGACTACTTGTACGGAAACTTACATGGCAAAAAATCACCAAAAACTATCAAAACGTATTAAAATTCCTAATTTCGTAAGTCGCCATCATGTCATCATGCAGGCGAATTAAAATACTATATTACATATCTACTAATGTTTTGATTCTTATAATTTTTAACTTACACTAACTTACACAATTGCACACATCAGTCTGTCACTGACTGGTTATCCACTGATTTTATGAATGATGTAATTTGTTTTACTCTGTACCAGTGTATAATTTTTGCAATAAAGATTTACATATATATACCAGTCCAAAACAAAATTACATTAACACAAAGAGGAAAAATATACAAAATATACAAATATACAAAAAGTATTGCATAGCAAAGTACACTGTCATTAGATTTGGGGTATAAAGTGACATATGTATATATATATATATATATATATATAAACAACAACAGAAAAAGAAAGAAATAAAGAACAGTAAAAGAGAAAAAAAACTAAAAATGGACGTTTTATAAAATTTAATAAATTGTGGTGTGACAGATTAGATTGAAAGAAATAACTGATATATGAATAAAAATGAAACGTTTTATACCAAAAATTATATACCTTTTTCTTTGATCCAGGAAAAAGTCGTGTTGGCTGGAAATGAGTTTTGATATTGACCGTAATTACTGTTTGACGAAATGCAAATTGGGTGCTGCAGTTTATCACAAGGCGTCTCCTGTTGCTGATGCTGCGATTGCGGAGTTACCTGAGATGATGTATGCATATAAGACAGAATCCTTTATTGCAAAAATTATACATATACATATATATAACGGTCAATATCATAACTCAATTTCAGCTAAAACGACTTTTTCCTGGATCAAAGAGAAAGGTATATATATAATTTTTGTTATAAAACGTTTCATTCTTATTCTTATATCAGTTATTTCCTTCAATCAAATCTGTCACACCAAAATTTATTAAATTTTAATAAACGTCCCTTTTTAGTTTTTCCATTTTTTCTCTTTTACTGTTCTCTATTTCTTTCTCTTTCTGTTGTTTATATATATATAGATATATATAAAACTTTATTGCAAATATATATACATATTAAACAGAAACCGTTATTGTGTAAATATATATATATAAACAACAACAGAAAAAGAAATAATTAGACAACAGTAAAAGAGACTGTACATATATATATATATATATATATATATATATATATACATTTTATAGAATTTACGTTATACTGCTGGTAATACATAGACGTCTAGTTATAATACATATAGCTGTAACTCATAGCTACGTTAGCTTACGTACGTTACGCACATCGTTTCACGGCTGTTTAAAAAATGGTTTTCAAGTTGCACGATTAAACGGAGGAGATAACATGTGTAAAATCGATTCATCGCGTAGATCAGTCTTCATGGTCGCAATATCTGATTAATTAAAGTAAAAGACAATAGCTTCGTGAAAAGACTAGGGGGGGGGATAGTGGCTTACCCTATACCAGAGTTTCTGAGACAAGAGGTTTCAGAAATCTGCAAAATTTGCAATAAGCAAAAACAATTCAATTTTGAATTTGAATTTAAACTTTTTTTACAGAATTTCCTCCCATATACAAAACAGGATTAAAAAATATAATGACAGCATCGAACAAAAAATCAGTAAAACACACTTTTACATACAGCACATAATCACCTCCCCCCCCCGACGGAACATAGACATCATAAACAATGAAACATCATTAGTTTAAAACTTGTACTAAAAATATAATCACAATAAAAAGTCTGCAATAAAAATATAAGAAAGTTATAATAGCCTGTTTGATATATATATATAAAATTTTAAGCCAGTGCTGGTGAGTTTTAGATCTATACCTGCATTCGCTATTCCACATGTTTTGTACCAAAGTATTGCAACATTTTGACAGCCTGTTTTTGAGTGAATATGTACATTTTGGAATTATAGAGTCAAAATACGGTATTTTAAGTTGAACACACATCCCCTTTGCAGAACAGTCACAATGTAGCCGAAGTAATTTGCGGATGCCATTATTGTTTGCTATTTTTGTGAAACTAAAACTATAATAATAAATTTGTACCATAGAGCTGCACAGTACAATGGACTTTTACTAAATGAGAAATAAACAGAGTAAAGATTTTAATAGAAATTGCGAGTCTTTATTATTTTTTAGATTTTCTGTTTCAAAAGTATAAAATCCTTGGATATTATGACTTTTTTTCTTACCCTAAATCCTGAAAATGCCATCATTTATAAATCATTGACTGAGTATCTAGGGACATGTGACGTTTCGTCCAATCAGGCGAGTGCGTTTTGTTGCGTAATTTACGACTTCCAAAGGCGTTGCAAATTTATACGTTTGAAATTATCTTGTAGGGAGATAATTTCTTGAAAATTTATGTGTCTCGCGTAGGCTACCGCTGCGTTGTTCCAATGTGCGAATATAAATGCGTTTTGTTGATCTGCGTCGTAAATTGCGTGAGTGATATATGCACGAATTCAACAAAGAGACACGGCGTAGTTAAGCTAATATATGCGCAGCCTTTGCGATAAGTTTTAATGAAGCGAGTAATTGTTTGCAGTCGAAGTTACTATTTCAGATGATTAATTTGCTAAAGTTTCTTATTGTCGCGAACGCGGCAATTACATTTTTGTTATTCGTAAATATCTCAGAACATTTAATCTTTTAACTCTTTACAAAGAGGGAAGGAAGCAATCATTGGGCGACTGTGAATCCTGGTGTTTCAAAGTTCAAGTCTCGCATTTCGCCAGGTGCAAATATGTGATTAGAATATAGTTTGTTAATATCGAAATTCTGAGTAGTAATGCCCTTTGCGGAAAAGAAGAACGATAAATTTAAAGTATGAGCATATTAACGTTACACGAACATTTAACAAGTGATATTTACAATGGTTATAAGGAAAAGAACGATTACATGATAATGGCGATGCGAATAAATACAGCTAAATGCTACGTTTTAAGCAGAGAAAAAATAGAGCTAAATGGTACGTTTTAGGCAGAGAAAAAATACAGCTAAATGCTACGTTTCAGGTAGAAAAAAATAGAGCTAAACGCTACGTTTTAGGTAGAGAAAAAACAGAGCTAAATGATACGTTTTAGGCAGAGAAAAAATAGAGCTAAATGCTACGTTTTATGTAGAGAAAAAATAGAGCTAAATGGTACGTTTTAGGCAGAGAAAAAATACAGCTAAATGCTACGTTTTACGTAGAGAAAAAATACAGCTAAATGCTACGTTTTAGAGAAAAAATACAGCTAAATGCTACGTTTTAGGTAGAGAAAAATACAGCTAAATGCTACGTTTTAGGCAGAGAAAAAATAGAGCTAAATGCTACGTTTTAGACAGAGAAAAAATAGAGCTAAATGCTATGTCTGAGCCATTGACTACATTAAGTTAGCATACATCAAAATGAGCATAAGTGAAACAATTTACATAAAACTACAAAATACAAATATAATGGCGACGGACTATCCTCGTTAAGGAAGAAGTGGCGTGACATGACGCAATGGTACGACACCCCAAGCTAGCTTTTGACAAGATTACAACTATATATATATGGAAGCGCCAGTCTTTATGACCATATATGCACGCATGAATCTCAAAATAAAATTTTTTCAAAAATGTCCTATGTATGTGAGGACTGGATAAAAAGTTTTTAATTTTGGTAGTTTGACTACCTTACTTGCCTATTTATGCAAAGCGTAAGATCGTTGGAAAACCGAAAGTTAAAAAAAGAAGTCATTCGGTATTTTGTGTTTATTTTACTTTTATCACTTAAACTTAAAAAATATAACAAACAAATTTGTAAAAAAAAAACATTCTATAAAGCTTAAGTCTAAAATAAAATTCCTCTGAATGGAAATTTCCAGGTTGCCGCCATTTGCTTGAAAAACGCGACGTAAACTGGGGGACTTTTTCGTAAGCGCGTCGTGGATTTTCGTAACCGCGCGCTGCTTAAGCTACTTGAGACTTCTGCGTTTTACCTAATGTTCACAAAATCAGCTATCTAATGTTTTTGTAAAAGCTTATTATACTTCAGGACGAATGACGTCATTGGAAGAAGATTGAGCGTTCAAAATGGAAGCGCCTAAGCATGACGAGATCGGGAGCTTAAAGTGATTTTACTAATTACACGAAGCGCTTATTGCAGTCTCATCACTAAATCCTTCTAACATTTTTTGCAAACATCGAAATAAATAAACTTCCCAGAAGGGTTGACCTTTCCTTTAATCAGTGTGCAACGGATGCTGTCAAAACAATAATGACAATCGATAAATCAATAGCCGAACGGATGAGGTTAATAATCGACGCAGTCAATGAAATCGTGGAAAATGAGACATAATAAGGGGGACAAATTAATGATACGTCAGGTTTAAATCTCGCCGAAAGCCACGCCCTGCCACGCCCTGCGCTCTCTCTCTTGGTTTATGAAAACATCTGTTACCTTCTTTTGAAGAAGAACTTTCATCAGTGGTCCGGCTCTAGGTAGTTTGTCGCCCCAGGCAAAAGTATTTTCAGCCCCCAATCTTCAACGGTCAACCCCTTCCCGTACGGTCCCTATCACACCTCCAAAATAGAATGTTTCTTGTATAATATTATAATAAACCATAATGGCACCTGTGTATTTAAGCTTATACTGTACTAATTAAGTATAGTCAATTACCTATCTACAGGTAGTGTTGTGTTAATTGAAATTGAAACTGAATTTATGATGCCATTGTACGTTCTGGGTTTTGAGGAACAATCAAATTTCTGCAATTTCATCTGTTTGTCTAAATTTTTCCTCGGCTTTTTATTAGGAAATCCCAACTCCTCTTTTTCACGTACACATCCACTTCACTAGCTTCATCACCTTCACAACCGTCACTCTGGTCTGGATGCAAACGCTTCATTAACGAATCATTTTGCCGTTCATTGTCGCAGCTTTTTTACTTTTCGTTTCGGGTATTCCGAAGACTTTGAATCTTATAGGCATATCTGCCATAATTAAATGAATTCTATTGTCAGACATTTTTATTAACAGAAAGGTCATTAGTGTAAGCACTTACTTAACTCTGCTGCTCTGTGCTAACAATAGCAACTGCAGGTGTTCGTTACTTTTAATTAGAGTTGCTTAATTCAAGAAACTTAGGCTAAACTTCTAAACTTCGAAATTAAAGGAAGACAGGATGATTTTTCATATACTACCCCATTTTCAAATACGATAAAATGTATAAATTTTAACACAATTAGCACGCAAAAGCGTTTCTGATAGTTAAATTTTAGATTAAAAACTTAATTAACGGCCGGCGAGCCCAACTATTGATGACATCACAAACTAACATAATTTTCAATAGCAAAAACATTCTACTAGCGTGTTGCACGTGTTTTTTGAAAAATGAAATTAAAGTACAGAGTTACTATAAGATATTCAGTGTGTTGTACTAAAACTAGGCAAGTTTTAAGATAAAAATTCAAATTTCAAATTTATCAGTGTACTCACGCATGAGCTATCGAACATGTGCAGTTCGTCACAAACTAACACATCTGAACTGAGAAGTATAGCATCTGTTTTCGTGTAATGCGTTTCCGAAATGCAGGCGCTACTGCCCGTCTAACTAGCGTATGACGAAATGCATGTAACAGTGAAGAACTAGTGACAGGAATGTGAAATTGCATTTGTGTGGTAATAATTCTTTCACGTAAGTCATTTATGAAAAAAAATAGTACGTTTCCTTTCAACAATTTAAATAGTAGATTGTTTTGACCTACAGTTTAAGAATGGGCCCGGGTTTTGCTTTAACGAATTACTTTCAGAATTTGGCGCCCCCCAAAAATTTGGCGCCGTGGGCAACTGTCTAGTTTGCCTGAATGGTAGAACCTTGGCCGAATTCATCAGCGTCTTTATATCTGCGGGTTCAATTCAATGTATCGCATATTTCATTCGAATATCTATCAATTTTTCCCATGTTATTAACTGCTGTCACACATTTTAATTATCACCATACAAAATGCTGGACATTTTTTACCATTTTCGGCCCGTAAAAGTCTCGTGTAGAATGTACCTCCTCTGCGGGTGATCATTACTAAGTTTGGAGAAGAGTGGACTCGTTTTAAAGGAGACGCCGCTTTCCCCTCCGGCTGCACCGGCAAGTAATTTTTTACTCGAACAGTTTTGACGCTTGCCGCTTGTATTGGGGCTACATTTATTACCTTGTCGCTACACCTCAGAGCGAATCTATGTTCACAAACGAGGTGCCGCCTTTTCGGACCGCGCCGTACAAACACCTGGACCACACGGGGAGAACCCCTATTTTTCCATTTTTAATAAGATCGATAAACACTAATAATTATATATATATATATATATATATTATGTTTTGTTGTGTTGTGTTGTATTGCGTTGTACTGTACTGTGCTGTGCTATGCTATGCTGTGCTGTGCCGTGCCGTGCTGTGCCGTGCCGTGCCGTGCCGTGCCGTGCCGTGCCGTGCTGTACTGTACTGTACTGTACTGTACTGTACTATACTATACTATACTATACTATACTATACTATACTATACTATACTATACTATACTATACTATACTATACTATACTATACTATACTATACTATACTATACTATACTATATTATATTATATTATATTATATTATATTATATTATATTATATTATATTATATTATATTATATTATATTATATTATATTATATTATATTATATTATATTATATTATATTATATTATATTATATTATATTATATTATATTATATTATATTATATTATATTATATTATACCATACCTTACCACACCACACCACACCACACCACACAACACCACAATACAATACACTACAC
>JAQGDQ010000617.1:65000-95000 GCA_030141605.1 Tubiluchus corallicola
GCCTTGCATTTATATATTGTGCAAATAAATATTTACTATCATCATCAATTAGAAAATGAAATTTTGAAATGAAACGCGTTATTTATTTTTATTTGAATTTCTGTGTAGTTTTTTTGCCTAAAATAGAGATATTATATAGTTATATTTCTTTAGGTATTTTTTGCATTAGAGCATCTCATCTATCCAACAACTTGTTAGTACAAAATTTACTAAGAATTTTTTCAGAAATAGATTTTCAGAAATACTTAACGCTTTCGGCTTCTCTGAGGTGAGTTTCTATAAGGAAGTCGAAAATTTAAACTAGTTTTTGAAAGGTTACAACAAGTACGATAAAAAGTACACTTTAACACAATTAGTACTGCAAAGGCGTCTCTGATAATTAAATAATAGATTAAAATCTTGTTAAACGGCGGGCGAGTCCAAACTAACACATCTGAACTGAGAGCTACAGCACCTGTTTTTGTGTAATGCGTTCCCTGTGCCCGTCTAACTAGCGAATTCGTGTTTATGTTATAACTATTCTTTCGTGTAAGTCATTCTTGAAAATATAGCATGTTCTCTTTCAATATTTTATAAGGCAGATTGTTTTGAGTTATAAAGACTGGGCCGCAGTTTTCTTTCAATGTCATATCTACAGACGGAAATTTCGCTTTGACATGATTTACACGTTGAGCAAGAACTAGTGGCGCGAACGCCAAACTGCATTTGTGTGATAATAATTCTTTCACGGAAGTCATTTTTGAAAAAGTAGTACGTTTCCTTTCAATATTCTAACGCGTATTTTGTTTTGAGCTACAGTTTAAGATCGGGTCCAGTTTTCCTTTAATAATAATAAATTTGAATCACGATTTGCTAACAACGAACAGCAATTAAGTTTAACTAAAATGACACGTTCTTAAACCTTCCCTGCGACGACAATACGCAAATAAAGACCTTAATTACTGAAACAGAATTGAAATAGCTTCTGTGATTACTAGATGAAAATAACGTTTGAACCTCAGCCAACTGGCAAAATTTTTTGCTGATGTAAAAAGAAGTAAGAGACCAGTAAGTCAAACTAATCTCTAGTATATCATACTAACGTAAAATCTACAGTTACTCTAAAACAAATCAAAAACGAACAAAAAATACTGTAATATCCTTAAAAAAATTAATACGAAGAACAAATCGCACCTTATCAGTGGAAGATCCTATCTTTTATTTTTGAATTTCTAGTTGCACTTATAGTTTAGCTTTTATCAGACGCATTTGCCCACAACAGTGTATGTTTTTATATGAACTAACACTGATTGTCTGTCTTTTATTACGATGGTCAATGTTTTCAAAAAGGTAAAATAAAAATTATACTACTACTACTACTACTACTACTACTACTACTACTACTACTACTACTACTACTACTACTACTACTACTACTACTACTACTACTACTACTACTACTACTACTACTACTACTACTACTACTGCTACTACTGCTACTACTACTACTGCTGCTGCTGCTGCTGCTGCTACTACAACTACTACTGCTGCTACAACGACTACTAGTACTGCTACTACTACTACTACTACTACTACTACTACTACTACTACTACTACTACTACTACTACTACTACTACTACTACTACTACTACTACTACTACTACTACTACTACTACTACTACTACTACTACTACTACTACTACTACTACTACTACTACTACTACTACTACTACTACTACTACTACTACTACTACTACTACTACTACTACTACTACTACTACTACTACTACTACTACTACTACTACTACTACTACTACTACTACTACTACTACTACTACTACTACTACTACTACTACTACTAACTACTACTACTACTACTACTACTACTACTACTACTACTACTACTACTACTACTACTACTAACTACTACGGCTACTACTACCACTACTACTACTACTACTACTACTACCACCACCACCACTACTGCTACCGCTACCACCACTACCACTACCGCTGCCGCTACCACTACCACTACCGCTGCCGCTACCGCTACTACTATTAACTACTACTACTATTACCACTACCACTACTACTATTACTACTACTACTACTACTACTACTACTACTACTACTACTACTACTACTACTACTACTACTACTACTACTACTACTACTACTACTACTACTACTACTACTACTACTACTACTACTACTACTGCTACTACTACTACTACTACTACTACTACTACTACTACTACTACTACTACTACTACTACTACTACTACTACTACTACTACTACTACTACTACTACTACTACTACTACTGCTACTACTACTACTACTACTACTACTACTACTACTACTACTACTACTACTACTACTACTACTACTACTACTACTACTACTACTACTACTACTACTACTACTGCTACTACTACTACTACTACTACTACTACTACTACTACTACTGCTACTGCTGCTGCTGCTGCTACTACTGCTACTGCTACTGCTGCTACTACTACTACTACTACTACTACTACTACTACTACTACTACTACTACTACTACTACTACTACTACTACTACTACTACTACTACTACTACCACTACTACTACTACTACTACAGTAGCAAATTCTCGTGCTATTAAAAATTTAAACCTACTATACACAAAAAATTCAAGTCACCAACACAAAACACCAGTAAACCACCAAATTTCAATTTTATACGTTTAGTATTTTACAAAAACTTATTTTGGAAACATTGTGTGAAATGAAATGTAAAGGTGTACGTACTTATGTAATTAAATAATTAATTAATTACATAAGTACGCAAAGTTTTACATTTCATTTCAAATTAATACAGCCTCACTTGTGTTTTTAATCGTAAATTCATCATATTGTACAACACTATTGTTCACAGCAGTGGAAATACTGATTACACTATCACTACTTTTTGAGTGTGTAGTTTACCGTTCAACGATGTGTAATTTTTATAGCAATAAAGAATTTTATCATTATTATTTATTATTATTTAAATTATAATGCCAGATGAACATCTACAGAAAGCAAGAACAGAATGGTAGTACAAACGAAAGCAGATTTCTAGCTCTGACAAGCATTTGTGTTTTATATGAAGAAATCTCTTCATTATCCGTAATTCCTAAAGTATCTTTCTGATTTATCTGTATTTTTCTTGCAAACTTTGTGACTTGTTCGTACTAATTTTACTTTCTAGAGTTTCAAACCCTGAAGTGGTTTTACAATCTAAATTCTGTTCAGAACAGATGGGCAATTGATTAGAGGTCATTTTTGCCACTAAACTCATTATATAAACAGACACATTAACACATTAACACATGACATTATTTTCCTAATTTTCTCCAGAGATTTAAACACCACACGGTATTTAAACTTACGAATCGTCGTTCATCACGCCTAGTGCCATCTGACGGCAAGAAACGTTTCTATTTCATGTATTGTTTCGGTCCTTACTAGTACTAGGACTTCGAAATATATTTAATGACTTTTTACAAATTTAGGTTATTTAATAATTTATGAAATGGCTGAAATATACCAGTAGCAAGAAATGGTATGTTAGCAAAATGATTTTGACTTCATATACTGTACTTATTATGAGTTAATTACGAAAACAGCAAAGAAACCGCATCACCGAGATTAACAACAAGAGATCATCGTTGACTACCGAGCGCCATCTGTTGGCAGGAACTTAAAAAATTACATTGAATTGGTAATTATTGTATATGTATGCATGATTTTTTGGGGAGAAATTTTAAAAAAGCACCCTGTTATTAACACGTCTATAGTAAAGTAAATTTTTGCGTAGTTTGATGCTACGCGTAGCACGTAAAATTGTTATAACTTTTATATACGCACAGATGTGTTAGAATTGTATTAAATTTATTTCAAAGTACTTGGCAAGTGTGATAAATTGTTTATATATATCCCGCGACGGCGCGAGATTTGTTTATTCGTGGTGTTATATAAAATAAAGGCTTGTGAATGATAGTCTTACAATAAAAACACGTTTTATAATGATGCTTTTGTATTTTCGGTATCAAAGGATCCATGTAGCTATTTGTTATTACACCGTAAATTACAGTGTAAATATTTCACGTTTGTAATAACACTTTTGAGTTTTGCATAAACTAGTGAGCAGCTTTGTTAAACTTTTGTATGAAGTAGGATCTTGACGACGACGATGATGATGATGAAGGTGATGATGATGATGATTATACTGATGCTGATGCTGCTGCTGCTGATGATGATAATCATGCTGCTGCTGGAGAGGTGGTGGTGATGGGGGATGATGACGATGATGATGAAGAAGAAGAAAAAGAAGAAGAAGACGATGATGATGTTGGTGATGATGATGATGATGATGATTCTTAAATCATCATTCTTAAAAGGTTCAAATCACTAAGCAGTAGGTTTATTATAAAAATTTTAATATAAAGGCAAAGCATATTATTATACAATCGAAAATATATTTTACACTAGTAACTGGTGTACATGATTGTATTTGCTTAATTAATAATACATATTAATAGTTTGCAACAATAAAACTAATATTGATTTGAATTACAGCTACATAAATTATTATTTTGAGTTTAAAATAACATTTTTGCAACAACATTAACTGTAATAGTATGTTTAAGTACCCGTAATGATGTTATATTAATATTGTAATCATCATCATCATCAACATCATCATCATTTTCATCATCATCATCAGTAACAACAACAACAACAACAACAACAACAACAACAACAACAACAACAACAGCAACAACAACAACAACAACAATAGCAGCAGCAGCAACAACAACAACAACAGCAGCAGCAGCAACAACAACAACAACAACAACACAACAACAACAAAGAACAACAACAACAACAACAACAACAACATCAACATCAACATCAACATCAACATCAACATCAACATCAACATCAACATCAACATCAACATCAACATCAACATCAACATCAACATCAACATCAACATCAACATCAACATCAACATCAACATCAACAACAACAACAACAACAACAACAACAGCAACAACAACAACAACAACAACAACAACAACAACAACAACAAAGACAACATCAACATCAACAACAACAACAAAGAACAACAACAACAACAGCAGCAGCAGCAGCAGCAGCAACAACAACAACAACATTGCATTTTTCTACTTTATGTCTTTAAGTGCTAAATTAAATTTGCTCAGTCTAACCAATCACAAAATTCTGTTTAATAGAACGCGTTTGTTTGCGATCAGCTGACTTAGACTTAGCAGAATTTTCTCTTTTAGAGTCTCTTGTTCGCTTGGCGCCATCTCTCGTGGGCGAAAGCATCTAACGGTAAATCAGACTGCACCAAATGCAAGTACACGATAAAGTTTAGGTCACTAGAGAGTCAGAATTTTAATAACTTAAAGAGATGTCGTAAAGTTACACACTTATACACAGTTACCCTACCTATTCCATATCAAACAAGAACGATTAGTCTACGGTTTTGCCTGCCTCGCATAACGGAAGTAAAAAACATTGAAAGTTTGTATCTTTTTTTACATAGAAACTGAAAATGACATATTTAAATCCTTTGTAACAACAACGATATCCGCTTGATAGACAACCTACTATATGATCATTTTGTTACATTTTTATTTGTTGCAATATATACAACAATAGATATATTTTAATGTCTCTATCGGCACCGTATTCTTATTTATTGTTGTTGTCGTCAAGTAATTTGGAACAAAATTCTAAGCTTGTTAGCGATGTTGTGTTTTTTCATAATAACAACCCACTGGTTTGAAGAAACCGAAAAACTTGAAATTTAGTTTTAAGATTTTATTCTGAAGTGTCTTCATAAACAGTGAAGTAGTGTCATGTTGAAAAGCAGAAAACCAAGTGACCAAAACTGCATGTGAAATCATTTAGGTGTGAAAACCAGGTTTAGAGATTAATGCATTCATAAAAATTGTAGAAGCCAGTGAAAATTTAAACAGTAAAGAGAAAGATTTAACAATTTTACCAAGAACACCTGAAGGTGCCAGCATTATCCAAAACTCAAAAACGTATGATGACAATAGAACATAAATTGAAATTTAGAGTAATTAAAATAATTTTCTTCTGTCCACCCACTATATAATAAATTTCATTACCTTTTTATTAGGGAAATCCAACGTTCCTGCTGCACATCAGCAGTTTTCAACAGTGAAATGACGAAAGATGACCGCTAGCGTGCAGCAGGAACGTTGGATTTTTCTAATAAAAAGGTAATGAACTTTATTATATAGTGGGTTGTTTATGAAAAAACATGAAATCGATAACAAGCTTAGGATTTTGTTCCAAATTACTTGACGATAACAACAATAAATAATAATACGGTGCCGATAGAGATATTAAAAATATATTTGTTGTTGTATATATTCAAATGGGGGGGGGGTAAAGATAGCATGTAATCTAAAACAAATTGTAGTAGAATTTTTTCTCTTCAGACTTTGTTACAAGAGGTATCAAGTACCATCGACAAAAAATCGGCTTTGTAGCCATAATAGTATTGTGACGTCATCGTGACGTCACAGATGAAAAGTGACCTCATTTTTGGAATTCCCTGGTACACATTCTTTTCAATCGATAATACATATTTCTCATCCATATGTGATATAACTGATTTTTGGCTTGAGTAGACGCCATCTTGGATTTATGAGCATATCTCAAAGTATCAACGCGAATTTTGGTCGATTTTTTTTTGCTGAGACTAGCAGAATCTGAAGAGAAATATTCTATTGCAATTTGTTTTAGGTACCCACTGACTAAGAGCTATCTTAACCCACATATTTTGCTTCTCCGTATGCTCGATCACACAGTAATAAGTATTTTCTAGAGTTGATTAAATCAATGTATCTCCGCGTGCTAAATTGTTTATCTATCTAAAACACTTTAGTGAAAATAAATAGATTTCAAAATAACGGTTTCGCATTGTAAATTTATCTAATTGTTTTTGCCTAATTCCGCAATGCATCTCACAGGTTTTTGTATAGAATTCGTGTACTGTTTTTGTATATCCTTGTTTACGTTTACAAGTAACTAACAATTTTCAAGACCCAGATATTGAAATCGGCTGTGAACATCCGGAATCCGAGAGTGTCGAGAAATCGGCTTCCGGTTTCATCGGAAGTTGCAGTTTTCCACGATTTTCTTTCTTCCACTTCATTCGTCTGTTTTGAAACCAGATTTTGATTTGTCTTTCGGTGAGACAGAGAGACTGGGAGATCTCAATGCGTCTCCGTCGAGTCAGGTAGCGGTTAAAGTGAAATTCCTTCTCCAGTTCCAACGTCTGAAAACGTGTGTACGTTTGACGAGTTCTTTTTGCATCAGCGCCATCTAAAGAGTATATAAAGAGTTAATTCTAAGACGTGTAAATATCATCGTAAATTTTGTCGTTAAACCGCAAAGTTATATTATAACAGAACCTTTTCAATCATTATTATTCATACTGATTGTTTTTGTAAAATTATTAGCAAACAAATAGTCATAACTTAATAAAAATTCCACAAAAATGAAAAGAATTTTCTTGAATTTAATGAATTGAATGTCATCGTGAGTTACTTCTGTGTTAAACTGTGGTAAAATATGCTGTTGTTTATTAATCACTATAATGTTGTGTTCAACAACTAACAACGAAAACAATAAAAAATAAACAAACTGAAACATTTCAAAGGCTTAATGTTACAACAATAATAAAATGTAAATTAAAAACGGTATGAAGGAATTATAATTATTAACAACACGAAAGACCCAGGCTTCTAGGAATCAACATGTTTATTGAGCGACGATCGTTTCGGCTATTGAAGCCATTGTCAAACTGTAAATGAAGCCAAAAATAGGAATAAATAATACATTAATGATCCAAAGGCACAAACTGAAATTACGAAACAACAGATTAGAATTTAACTTACAAAATTTTTTCCTAATACATGAGAATGAAAAAAGAGCACAAAAGAACAGAGAAATGTACAAAATTTTTACCTAACACATGAGAACGAAAAAAGAACACAACAGAACAGAGAAATGTACAAAATTTTTACCTAACACATGAGAATGAAAAAAGAACACAACAGAACAGAGAAATGCACAAAATTTTTACCTAACACATGAGAATGAAAAAAGAACACAACAGAACAGAGAAATGCACAAAATTTTTACCTAACACATGAGAATGAAAAAAGAACACAACACAACAGAGAAATGTACAAAATTTTTACCTAACACATGAGAACGAAAAAAGAACACAACAGAACAGAGAAATGTACAAAATTTTTACCTAACACATGAGAATGAAAAAAGAACACAACACAACAGAGAAATGCACAAAATTTTTACCTAACACATGAGAATGAAAAAAGAACACAACACAACAGAGAAATGCACAAATTTTTTTACCTAACACATGAGAATGAAAAAAAGAACGCAACAGACTATTGTGTTCTTTCTTGGCTAATAATTTCAAAAGCCGAAAGTGTCGTCGCTCAGCAAACACGTATAATTACTAAAATTTTCGTTTTTCATACAAAATCTTGTACTTTCATAATAGCTAATTTGTCGTACGAAATTTAATGAATAACCAATAAAGAATTAAGTTTTATAATTTATTACATTATGTTTTTTCTTACATACAAATCAAAACAAGCAGTGAAAGGTATCGGTTAACTCGCTGTATTTAATAAAAGTAAATACAAATGGGTTTACAGACAAACAAAAATAATTGAAATTTGTTCACTCTTTCAATTCCAAGCGAAAACAACAACTTTATTTTATCGCTGTAAGTTCAAATTCAAAATTCAATTTTTTTGTTCCTGCAACTAAAACTATATAAAATAGAAATACCAAATTGACATAAAATACAATGCAATAAAAATTCAAGATCATATATATATATACTATACTATATTATATACTATATATACTATATTATATTATTCTATATTAGCAACATAGTAACAATACTATGTATACTATAATAATATACATTATAGAATATAATATATATTCTATATTATATTCTATATATATTATATATAATAGAATATATATTCTATTGTATTTTATGTCATTTTGGTATTTGTATTTTACTATCGCATTTGTATTGGTATTCGCATATATATGTATTATTATTCGTATAAATATATATACGCTATACTGGTTTAGTAAATGTAACAGCTAAATTAATTTTGACAAACTAATTAATGTAATAAATCATACTATTTTACAAAAAATTAACAGTTGACAAGTCTATATACGAGTTAATAATAGTAGTTATAATACCATTGTCAATGTGTTTAATAAAATAACTATATAATGATAATAATATCCCAGTTAATATTTTGGCGCCTTTATATTTAAAAGGCTTTGGCGGCCATTCATAAATTAAACGACGTTTGCGAACTGTAACCGCCTTCGCAAGGCAACGACAGGCTGGATTTATCGATTTTTCAGATCGATAATGAATCCTCCGTTTTTAACTCGTTGGCTCCTGCTGTTAACGAGTGTTACGTCACTTCCTCCCTGGCGTATTGCCAACACGAGTTGACGAAGAGCTGTGATCTATTGTACGGCTCCCATTAGAGAAATAATTACGCTTAAGTAAAATAAAACTATAACTTTTGAAAATTAGGGGTAATTCAAGCGTTTTGGAGAATGTCAGTTAAGCTTCTGAAACAAAAGATGTAATAAAATAAAACAGGAAAGGTAAGTGGGAAAAGAAGGCGGGAGAAGAAAAGAAAAGAGAAGTAAAACAACACACAATACTTATATATTTCTATCTAAATATAAAAATGATATAATTCCTGTTTTCAAAGAAAATACTTTATTATTTATGCTCGATAAACATAAAAACGAACGCACCTATAATCTAAAACAGTTACTTACAACTCAGTAAGCAAAACAGCAATCAACTTATGGAATTCAGCACTTTTAAGTATAAAATCAAAAGACGGATTAACAAACTTTAAAACAGAACTAAAAAACAAACTCCTAACTCACAAAAGACCCTTATATAAAAACAGTAAAGTAGAATTCATCACTAAAGGAGAATATAACGCGTAACGCTTTAGACTCATAAATTCATCATATTATAAGTGTCTATACTATAAAAATATACTATACTCGTACGGAAATTTACATAGCAAAAAAGTAGCAAAAAGTATTAAAATTCACAATTCCATAAGTCACCATCATGTAGACAAATTTGTAGATATGTAATATAGTATTTTAATGTTTTTGTTCTTATAATTTTTAACTTACACTAACTGACACAATTGCACACATCAGTCTGTCACTGACTGGTTATCCACTGATCTTACGTATGATATAATTTCTTTTACTCTGCGCTAGTGTATAATTTTTTGCAATAAAGATATATATATTGCACTACAGGGCTGTGGTGAAATGAAATGTAATGAAATATATATTCTCACCTTGTGTTAGATAAAGCCACGTTCACATGCATGCACACCTGAGAAGTCTACTGTATTCCCCTGCCAGCATTAAATTTATATATTATATATATATAAACAACAGAAAAAGAAAGAAATAAAGAACAGTAAAAGAAAAAAAAGAGAAAAACTAAAAATTGACGTTTTATAAAATTTAATAAATTGTGGTGTGACAGATTAGATTGAAAGAAATAACTGATATATGAAGAAGAATGAAACGTTTTATAAGTAAAATAATATACCTTTTTCTTTGATCCAGGAAAAAGTCGTGTTGGCTGGAATTGAGTTTTGATATTGACCGTAATTATTGTTTGACGAAATGCAAATAGGATGCTGCAGTTTATCACAAGGAGTCACCTGTTGCTGATGCTGCGATTGCGGAGTTACCTGAGATGATGTATAAACTGGGTACTGCACTGACCGCGTACTCTGCGACCACGGATAATTTCTATGTTCGTGATTTCCTAATCCTGTCTGCGAATACATCACGCAGGTATCCCTCTTTTCTTGCGCTGGATTGTAAAGAGATCTAAATCCCGGATTGCCAGGATTTTTCCTGAAAACGTTGGTCCGTTCATCATAATCGTACCGCGATCCGTATTCAGAGTTTCCCGGATGACAGAGTCTCTGTTCCCCCAAACTTCCGCTCCAAGTAGCACTAGACGCATTGTCATTATGATTATAATATGTATTCATTGTGACAAAAACGAATTCTTCCCTTCAGTAACACTTCATCTGACTCTTTCATATAAAACTGCTAAAAATGTACACAATCCGCTAATAACGATCACGTGACCACCCCGCACGTCAATCTTCTTTACAGGTGAAGCTAATTACAGGTAATTAACGCGGATGAAACAAAAACATGCCTTAATATATCTGTATCATATACTTGAAGACGCAGAATACTACAGTATTTTAGCGTCCCTCTCCCAGAATCAGTAGCAGACTACTACTGGTCAGAATTATAACCGTTCCAAAAACTCAAGAGCAGTAATTACTATTATAAACTTCAAGCTGGCTGCCCTAATGGCGTGGAACCTTCGCGTATATAATATATGCCTTCCGGGCGCACGTTGGGCCCCCAAGCAGCGTGTTTATGCTGTTAGCTGCCGCAGTATTTATGACGGGACATAAAACTTCGACAGGGTCCGATTGAATTCCTGCTAATTTAGAAGCACCGTGGGTTATGGCCAGTGTCAGAATTTGCTCTGTTTCGGAAAATGCTCGAGTGGCATGTTGGAGATAACTTGACGCTTTTCGAAAAAGGAATAAAAAAGTTTAGAATTTTCAATAAGATTGAAAAAACTGATTTTAAAAACAACAACAAAAAAGAGTTATGTTGAAAACCCATGCAAGGTCGATTGCAAGGTCATTTTTTGTCTTTGTCATGCAGCAGCAAAATGAATAACTTCAGTCACTATAAATGTAGCCAAAAAAACTAGTTACAAAAAACCGTTATTCAATTTGTTTTTAGAACACGTACAGTATTCATTCTCAATTTTGTTAAGATGAAAAATATTTCTTTTTGTTTGAAAGCGGCATGTTTTTAAATGTTAGTGCTGCGGCGATGTTAAATTTCATTTAAAATCTAAGTTATTTTGCTGATAGATGGCAGCACCGCGTAGAAAAGAAAGCACTCGTCTCTGACTGGCAGCCAGTTTCAGCAGCTTCTGTGTATAGAACCTTCTGATACGACGATACGGCATCAGTAATAACGAATGTTGTTCGAAGGACATTTCAATAAGCAAGAAAAGCTATTTTTAAAGAAATCTTTAAAACTAAACACCTTAATATAACTTACTATAATATATAAAAATGTTGTTATCCAAACTTTGTAAATGTAATTCGAACAAACTTTGAATGTTGATTATCTTTGTTCATTTTATTCATTTACACGCACAACCATGAGAAATTTCGTGCCAGAAATCAAATTGAAAGCGATAATTTAATGTCTTGCATTAAGCCACGGTTAAAAGTGATTAACTAACCCTTTTTTGCTATATAAAGTATTCTATACGTATTAGGCTAGGACTAAAGCCATGAGAAGAAGTAGTTTACGGAAGAAGCAAGAATTGCTTTTTCCAAGTGTTGATACTTGCATGTAAGACGAATCTCATATCGAATTTTTACGTTACAATACGAATTAGCTCGAGAAAATCTGTCAATTTGGCAAAGAACGTGTGTTGCGTACGAGCAAATTACTAGATTAACGTGCTGCCTAAGTGAACGAAGAACATGACGTAATTTATGTTCATTACTTTTACTTTTCAATGAGTCCACAGTTGGGGTGAACATTCTCTACCAGACATCGAATTCGAATTCGAATCGAGTTTCAAAGATTTTCGAACCCTCAGTAAAAGCGTTTTTACAAGGATCCTGCATAAGTCCTATTAGTCGATTTTGTTCTGTAATGAAACCACTAATAATTAGTTTAAAATTGCACACAAAAAATGCTACTAAATTGTGTTAATTGCGTGATGTTTAAAACATTTTCATGACAAAAGAACATGTGTGATTGAAGTGCTGAATTACTCGAATCTATAGTTATAGGTCCGAATCGAATTCGAATTAAACACGAGTTCGAATCGAATTTGAACGTTCGATGTCCTTCCCTAGTCACAGTAAATTGTAGTAGTTGTTTTTCCGCATACGTCACACAAGAATGGCGATTCTTTGCTACCGTTTTATCAGATTTATTTTAGCTATCTGTGAGGAACGTCGATTGTTTTGTGACGTTTTCCCGTTTGGGGAAACCGGAAGTGATATCAGTTGAATATGTGAGCAAGATCTGTTCGAACGCAACCACGCTCACGTTTTCCATAAAGAAATTTCCGCATTGTGGAAAAAGTTCTTGGTGTTTAACCCTTTCATACCCGTTGTATCCCGTGGGATACGAGAATATTTTCTGCTTTTAAAAATAATAAAATTTTAAAACTGACAGTTATTTGATCTGTTAATAGTTATTTTGATTTAAACCAATAACAATAGACTAAAAATGGTGATAAAATGGCAAACTAGAAAATCTACATAGCATAAAAACTGCGCAAGGTACAGTACTTTAGAGACGACTTTGTACAGATCAGCATAGCATGCATACTAAATGTCTTAAATACTTTAAAAAATTATCAGCAGATGCAAAATGAAGCACATTTTATGCTTCCATTGAATCCCAATGTATCCCGTGGGATACAGGCTATATTTAGAACACGGATAAAGGTAGAAAATTATTAAGAAATCGGATAATTATTATGTATAAACAAGATGGACATACTGAACAAAAGTACCAAGCCAAAAAAAATTTTCTTATTAAAAAAATAATTTGGGACTGAAAGGATTAAGAGGAGAAAGCAAGTTTCTTCCACGTATGAAACAATTTTCTTTAATTATTCGTCAGAGATGATTTTATGAAGCATCATTAGTTGAATTATCATTGTAAAAAAATTAAAAACATGGTAAAAAAATAATGAACAGATTAATATGAACGACATAAAACATGATTGAAAATTTATTGATTTGATTTTAAACCCTTTATTTCGACCTAGCTTCATAAAATAAATTACAATACTTACAAGACATACAATAACTATAACCCCTCCTCCCAACATTTACAAATTAATACATATATAAATAAAAAACAGAACAATATATATATATATATATATATACAATACCATACTTCCAGCCAGAATGGTTACCCATAATTTCTACCTAATACTTTCTTCCATTGGTCTCTTATGTCTGAAGTGTAAAGTGCGTCACTGTTATTCAATGCCTTTATAAGAAGATTTGAGCTTTGCATTCTCTACTGTATAGACTGTATGCAGTTTTCCTTTGTACTACATCAAAGTATAAAACATCGTGGGCTACTGAAATGGTACTGGAACTATATTCATATGGGTAGTTGAACAGTTTGCGTTTAGAGATATTGCGAGCTACTTTAAGTTTGCTGAGACTGTAGTTATAAAAATTCCGCCAGGTGGATAAAAGTCGATAAAAAGACAAAAATGAAAAAAGCAATAAGTGAAAAAAGGACAAAACGTTAAAAATGACAAGTTTATTTTTATTAACCGACAACATTATTAAAAACAGATGAAGAAATGACAGTTATATATATTACTCAGTACATCAAAGAATGGTAGAGTGGGTTACCGTTAAAAACAAGAAACAGAAAAAAACCTTCCAACTGTTATTTCATAGATTTAATGTTTCAATTACTATTTTATTAATTTTGCGTAATTATTAATGACAAATTCATTAGTTTTAGCAAAGAAATTTTAAGATGGTTTCTCTGTCTTTGTTCTCAAACTATTGTTGTTGGCATCCTTCTGTCACGGAAGACAATGGAGTGTGTAAACTATTGTTGCTGGCACTTCTGTCTTGGAAGACAATGGAATGTGTCTCGAACTAGGTTTGTCATCATTATTCTCTTAACGGATCAATTTTTCATAACTTCCTGTTATTTTGTTATTCTAAGTACAGAGGAAAGTTTTTCGAATTGTTGGAGTTTGTGAAGATATATTTTTAACTTTGCAATTTGATTTCTAATTTTAACTTTATAGATGCGAAGTTGTGTCAGCTGCCGTAAAGCGCGTTGAGACATATTGTGCAAGGCACTTAATAAAAATAATTTTTCACTGATTGCTTTTTCATCTTTGCCTTTTTATCTACTGACTCTATGTATTTTTTGCCTTTTTTGTACCTTTATTATATTACTTACTACTTTTTGGTTTTCTCATTTGCATTGTGCGCTTGTTTTTGCCACATTTGCAACGAACGGGTGTCATTTATCACTGCCATTGTCTGTGTGCCCTTTACATTGTTTATAAACTTAACCCTTTCAGTCAGAATTATTTTTTTAATAAGAAAAAAAATTGGCTTGGTACTTTTGTTCAGTATGTCCATCTTGTTTGCACATGATAATTATCTTTTTCTTCCCGTGCCCGCGTGCTAAATATAGCCTGTATCCCACGGGATACATTGGGATTCAATGGAAGCATAAAATGCGCTTCATTTTGCAACTGCTGATAATTTTTTAAAGTATTTAAGACTTTTAGTATACATGCTATGCTGATCTGTACAAAGTCGTCTCTAAAATACTGTACCTTGCGCAGTTTTTATGCTATGTAGATTTTCTAGTTTGCCATTTTATCACCATTTTTAGTCTATTGTTATTGGCTTAAATCAAAATAACTATTAACAGATCAAATAACTGTCAGTTTTAAAATTTTATTAATTTTAAAGGCAGAAAATATTCTCGTATCCCACGCGATACAACGGGTATAAAAGGGCTAAATTATGTGTACACCTAAGCTGTGCATAATTTTTTTACGAATGGCACCAGTGAGTATTTTTATGAGCACGAAGTAATAAAGGTGTTAAAGCACAAGAAAACCCTCCACTTACATTAAGCTTAAAAATTCGTCTTGAAGCTTCTATGCCACTTACATACTGCCTTCTTGCATACAGAACTTACGTAGGCAGTACTGCTGTATAAAACATTTAAATTTATACTCCCGAGATGACCGTTAGACGCAGATATTTTGACGATAGGTCTTTTGAAATAAGTTAAAATAACACTGAGTAAAGTTGGAAAAATAATCAGAGCATTCGTAGCGCACACGTCACCAACTAAGTAAAATTTTAAAATTACTGAATCTTGTCAATAAAATTAAAAATACGTTTCTTGGTTAGTAAGTGGTGCACCCTGGAGCGTGAGTCATCGATATTTTATCAATTGATGAAAGCATTTTAAATAATTAATAATTTTCTTTTCTAGTTATAAAAGTCTTTCTAGCAGGTAGAACAAATGGAAAATAACACAATTTTGCATAGAAAGTTTTTAGGGACATAGTTTAACATTTCCTTTTCTTCCCCTGATTTACATTGTGCGTATATGACGTCACGTAATTGCCGGAGATTTAAAATGAAATGAAAAGAATCCTTTCAACGCGAGTACGATATATGATAAAAATTGTTATATAGTGACATAATTTTTTAAGGCTATTTTTACGTAAGTCTTTCCAGCAGGTAAGTGAAATGCTAAGTTATATAGTTTTGCACAGAAAGTTTTTTGGGTCATAATTTAACATTGCCTTTTCTTCCCCTGATTTACGTGTGCGTAGGTGACGTCATGTAATGGCGCAGTGGGAACAATATTGCGGGTGATTTAAAATGAAAACAAACGAAAATTCCTTTCGAAGTGAGTACGACTTATGCATAAAATAGCTGTAAAGTAATATAATTTTTAAGGAGATTTTTCTGAAACCTACTTCAGGTACCCCTTTTCTTGTCCATTAAGGTGCGACATAACCCGTTTTCTGATGAGGTTTATCGTTATCAAAATTATAAATTGCTTATAACAAATCGGAAAACATTAAATCACAATGCAAAGGTATTTTTCCTCGCCGTGCGTGTTGAAACAGATTGTCGACTTTGTTCACCTGTCCGACAATCTCGTCCCAGTTCGGTCTACGTTTCATCCGGCCGCCGCATCTGTTCCGATCGTTTCGGCGTCTCTTTTCGCGCATATATCATCAACTAGTCGGCTTCTTTGGGAAAGTAGACCGTCATATATTAGTCTGACAGGGGCCACGATTTAGTCCGTCTCGCGCTGCTGATCCTCGTGGGTACATTAACCAATTTCTAAACAAGCAACGGTGCCATTTTGCTGTCGGCCGCTGCAAAGGTTTTGTAATTTAATTAGAACATTTTAAAGCAACGGTTTTGCCTATTAAACTATCCCCCTCACACTTTCAAACTTTTCAAAGTCTTTCTGGATTTTAACTCGCGATGATAGGTCGATAATTGTTTCAAGCTCACAGCACATATTTTCTATACTGTAGGAAATAAATTTTGATAGACTGCGTGACACGTCGGAGGCACTCGGTTAGAATGCCGGTTGCTTGGGCTTGTCCGCCATTAAATTCCGACTATCCCGTGTCATAAAAGTACAGTATGCTGTACATGATTGGTTCTTATACTCATAAAACATGTAGGCGTGTGTCATAGACCAACTGTTAGAGAGAAAATTCTCAATGGCTGCCGTTGTACAGCATTACAATAAACAAAACGTCATAGCATGCAAACCAGAATCACACTCAAATGTAGATTCGAACAAAATCAATTTGTACATGATTATTATTGTACAACAACATAAAAGTTTATTCAGTCACACTTCCGTACCATAGTTATACGTAGCAATAACTACTTCACACAAGCAAACTCGATAATGAAAGTGTTATAAGAAAAAATATCTCTTATGAGATATTCAGTTGCAGAAAAATTTTCATTGGCAGTTATATAGTCGTATAGACACTACGTTATTTTAGTTCATTTTACCTAGAACAATAGTAATAACGAAATATACAGTAGAAAGTAGAAAGACAGTTGCCAAATTTTTTGATAAACAGGAAAATCTGCGTGAAATATAATTTATTTAATACGTGGCCGTATTATAGCCATATGTAATAATATTATATTTTACGTATCAATTTTTTAATACAGGCACTGGAAAACATTTATAGTTAAAACACCAGACTTTATTTAAACGTTTAATTAACATAGTTAAAAAAATCATGCCAAGCGTTTTGACTAGCAACTGTTGTCATTATCAGTGGTAAATTTTTACAAACATACAACCAGTTTATATAGGCAGAGCCTACAGCATATAATGTTATGCATTAATTATGTATTTAACAGAAGCCAAACAGATAATCATTAAGCAAATGGCTTTTTGTATATATATATTGTTTGAGTTGAAAAAGAGGACACCAGTTTAGGGTTTATTAAAACAATGCAAAATGTATGTATATATATGTAGTGCATAATATACTCGAACTAACTAATCGTATATTTCTTCACTGCACATAGTGGAAATAGCACATAGTAATAGTTACTGTGTTGTAAATCCGCTCAAGATAAATAATATATATATATATATATATACTCCATCAATTTATTTTCTACTGGTCTACTTACTTATTACCTATTTGCTTTACCAATTTACCTGTTAAATATACAATTAATGGACAATGTTCTATACTGTAGGCTCTGCTAATATAAACTGTTTGTATGTTTGTGAAAAATTACCACAGATAATGACAGCAGCGGCTCTGTCGAAACGTTTGACATGATTTTTAACTATGCAAAATGAAAAAGTTTTAAGAAAATTTATGTTGCTTTATCTATAAATGTTATTAAGTGCCTGTAATAAAAAATTTACTTATATCTTAAAATGTTTCTAATTAAGTATATCTACAGAAATATAGACAGCAGGTAATGACAGGTGCCTATCTAAAAGAACAGACTGTCAAAACGTATCGTAATATACAAATTATTTTTTTACAAATTTACAAGAATTACTGCCCTCCAGAAAGAAATGTGTGGACCAAGCAGCACAAGGCGTATAGCAATTGGAGTCATATACTTATATGATATAAAGAATCTTCTAGATAGTTGCAGTAACGAGTACATTTTGTGCATAACATTTTTAAACAAACTTGTGCTGTGATGCTGTGATAGTTTAACCAAAGAAAACGTGTTTTTATCCACTATATGCATGTAGATTTAATAACAGAGATTGTATGCTTCAGTAATATATAAGTACTTCTATACATAATGCTTTTAAGCACAATAATTATATAATATTTTGGACTATATTTTTAAACAAAAGCTTTGTACACGTACAACCACAACTATATGTACAAAAAACTATAATAATATCATAACTAAACTATTTACTAATTTACTACTGCTCAACATTCATTCCCTGTGTGACGAGTGTCAAGCGATGTAGGCCTACCAGTAGAGGCCTTTGACGAGTGTCAAGCTATGTAGGCCTACCAGTAGAGGCCTGTTTTATTTTCACCTGTAGAACCGACTCTGCGATACTGTTTAGTATTTACAACTTGATATAATTACATTAACTGTAAGATTATTCACAACAATTATTTGCTACATTTAAAGGAAACGTCAAGTCTTTTGGGTAGTTAGGCTAATTTCATTGTTCGCAAAAAATGTTAGAAGGATTTAGTAACAAACGTGCAATAAGCACCTCGTGTAATTAGTAAAATCACTTTACGATCATAAAGTCACGATCACTTCATGCTTGGACGCTCCCATTTTCAATGTCCATTCTTCTTCCAATGACGTCATTGGTTTTGAAGAAAAGTAGCGCATTGTCAATGTTCACCAGAAGTATAACAAGTTTTTACAAAAAAAATTAGATAAATAATTCTGTACTATTTTCGCGTGAACATTAGGTAAGCTGCAGAAGTTTGAATTAGTTTAAGCAGTGCGCGCTTACGAAAAGTCACGAAGTGATGTCATGATTTTCAACTGAATGGCGGCAACCACCGCGTCGGAAAATTGTTATTCAGAAGTAGTTTAATGAGTGTATATTTTAAACTTATGCTTTGTAGGCAGTTGTCCACAAATTTCACTGTTATATTTTTCTAAGTTTAAGTCATAAGAGTAAAATGAACCCAACATACGGAGTGACTTGTCTTTTCCTTTAGCACAACACAAACAGTTTAAGTGATAACAGTAAAATAAACCCAACATACTGAGTGACTTGCCCTTTCTTTTAGCACACCACAAACAGTTTAAGTCATAACAATAAAATAAACCCAACATACTGAGTGACTTGTCTTTTCCTTTAGCACAACACAAACAGTTTTTAAACTTAAAAGTCATAACAGTAAAATAAACGCAACATACTGAGTGACTTGTCCTTTCCTTTCAGGTAAGTTTTTTAACTTTAAAAGATAATTAAATACGCAAGATAGCATAATAAACATGCCAAAGCTATATAAATATTTAAAGTTTCTTTTAATTATTTTTCGTACAACAAAGGGCTAAAAACTGCACCTAGTACGACGCCGAAAGTCAGAAACGACGAAAGTTCGAATTCACTTGGAATTTTAAGCAGGTTTAATGGCCGATAACATCGCCTGCAGGAGTTCGGGAAAACCGGAAAGTTTAGCAAATAAAACGATTAAGAGTTGTGAAAAATTAAATATTTGATACATCAGTCCGTCTAATAAATGATTGGAACTTTAAACGGTGCCGCTCTCTAAACATTAATTTTGGATTTTAACTGTGCGGGTGTCCCTTTACAGCATGTGTAAGCAAAGCCTGTAAAAATGGCACAGGTAAAACACACCTGTAGATATGGTGCGGGGGCAAAACACAGGAAAAAGGAGCACAAATAAAAAAATAGAAAAAATGGTGCTCTTAGCGAATTTTTTACGTTAGGGCTTGGGAAAATAAAAATATTGACGCAATTAATTTAGGTTTAGGTTAGGAATATACATGCCATTTACCCCCTTTTCTCAATTTGTACCCTCTTTTTGCCATTTTAGCTGCAACCCCTAAACATTGTTTAGATTATAACTTTATTAGCCAGTATAGATATTACCTTGTACATGTGCTATTTAAATATTGTTTCATAAATTTGTTTTGTACAGCAGAAATAGAAAAAAAACATTTAAAATTTTGTAAAGCTAATTCGAAATTGTACTAAATGTTTTTGTTTGCGTTACCGTACCTTATCTCATCTCATCTCATCTCAATCATCTCATCTCATCTCATCTCATCTCATTTCACCTTATCATATCTTGTGTTATATTATCTTATACTACCTTACCTTACCTTACCTTACCTTACCTTACCTTACCTTACCTTACCTTACCTTACCTTACCTTACCTTACCTTACCTTACCTTACCTTACCTTACCTTACCTTACCTTACCTTACCTTACCTTACCTTACCTAACCTTACCTTACCTTTCCTTACTTTCTTTTCTTGAGGCATCTTAAAGTCTTTCACAGAGCCAGTAGATGTCGCTCCGTTACTTTCCGGCTTCAAGGAAGAGAATGGCGGAAATACGTCATTCGTGATTAATAATTAATTGGACAGTCAGATAAGTTGAGATAACGTATAACCAAATACAGGCTTTTGGGCTAATTGAAGTCACGTTATGTGTTAATGAATGATACGTCCCTTCGCTTACCGTTTATCTTTTGTTTGTACCTGTTTAATTATTTAACATTAAACAAATGTAATATTCTCACATACTAAGCAATATTATTACATACATAAATAAACAAATAAATTGGAATGACTGCGTTAAAATCAACTTATGAAATAAAATACATTGTGAACAATAAGGTTTTCTTATAAAGCTTATTATACATCAAAGTGTCCAGCGTCTAGCGTTCACTGAGTAGTTAAAGGAAAGGTCAAGCTTTTTGGGAAGTTAGACTTATTTTAATTTTCGCGATAACTTTTAGAAGGATTTAGTAATAAAACTGCAATAAGCGCCTCGTGTAATTAGTAAAATCTGTTTAAAGTCCCGATCACGTCATACTTGAACGCTCCCATAACATCATAATAATATCATAACTAAACTAATTACTAATTTACTACTGCTGAACTCAACATTCATTCCCTGTGTGACGAGTGTCAAGCGATGAAGGCCTACCACTAGAGGCCTGTTTTATTTTCACCTGTAGAACCGACTCTGCGATACTTTTTAGTATTTACAACTTGATATAATTACATTAACTGTAAGATTATTGGCAACAATTATTTGCTATACTTAAAGGAAACGTCAAGTCTTTTGGGAAGTTAAGCTTATTTCACTGTTCGCGAAAAATGTTAGAAAGATTTAGTAACAAACGTGCAATAAAACGCCTCGTGTAACCAGTGAAGTCACTTTAAAGTCACGATCAATTCATGCTTGGACGCTCCCATTTTCAATGTCCATTCTTCTTCCAATGACGTCATTCGTCCCGGAGAAAGTAGCGCTGTCAATCTTCATCAAAAGTCTAAGATTTTTATAGTTATTGTTTAACAATATATTATAGTTTTATAAAAAGATTAAATAGCTATTGTTGTAATATTTTTCCTTGAGCATTAAGTAAGCTGCAAAAGTTTGAATTAGTTTAAGCCGCACGGGCTTACGGAAAACCACGACATGTTTACGAAAAGTCACGCAGTGCTGTTATTATTTTCAAGTGAATGGCGGCAATCACCACTCCTGAAAATTTCTATTCAGAGATAGTTTATTTTAAATTAGTACTTTATAGACAGTTCTTTGCAAACAAGTTTATTATATTTGTCTAAGATTAACTGATAAAAGTAAAATAAACCCAACATGGCGAGTTACTTGCTCTTTCCTTTAAGTTAACAACTAATCGTCTGGCGTCCATCTTCTCAGAAAAACAAAATGGACGATATCAAATTTATTTTTAAATGCTTTTTATGCTATAAAGATTTACAGGGTCAGTCGTCGCAGGCTTGGTAAAGAACAGATGCTAGGCGCTAGGTGTTAAAACAATAGGAAGAACTTCGAGCCTTCAGTTTCACTGCCAGAATTTTTGTCTTCATCAATCATTGACAATCTATTCCTTCTAGATGTAAACGCCAGACAGGGCCTATTTCAGCCTAAGCGAGACCCGGGGAAGTGGGGCGTGTGAGGCCCCCAAAATTTTTGAACTTCTAGAACGCCGGGGAACATTTTCGAAGAGAAAATATGGAGTTATACAGTTGTTAAATGAAAGAACAATTGAAAGAAAAACTGCTCTATTCTCAAGACTAGTCCTTAATACTTGTCAAATAGTCAAATCAAAAACAACATCTTTGCAATATGTAATGCCGTACTCTCACTTCCGTACAAGCCGATGTTAGAAATTCCGAAATTGAAAACAGCTGAACATCGGCACCGAGCCGCACAAGGCAAACGGCGCGCGTGCGGCAAGAGAGAGAGAGAGAGAGAGAGAGAGAGAGAGAGAGAGAGAGAGAGAGAGAGAGAGAGAGAGAGAGGAGGCAGTATGTTCGCATGTTCGCATAAAGCAAAAAAATGTTACCTTGGCGCGAGGCCCCTCTGGAGGGTGAGGCCCCGGGGAAGTATCCCCACTTCCCCTCCCCTCTGAAATAGGCCCTGACGCCAGACAGCCGACCCTTTGGTGTATCATAGGTTTTAACTATTCACAAAACTATACAGTACAATAATAATAAGCTTTCAACTCTTGATTTCGTTTAATCACGGTCTACATACGTCATTCCTATTTTTGCATCAAATTTTGCTCATTTCTTTGGAAAAATCTCCGGGTATGAGGCGCGCCTTCGATTCCTTTTTCCATTTCATGCGTCGATTTTGGAACCAGATTTTGATCTGTCGCTCCGTGAGACAGAGCATGTTGGCTATCTCTATCCGTCTCCGTCGTGTGAGGTAACGGTTAAAGTGGAATTCTTTTTCCAGTTCCAGCGTCTGGTAGCGCGTGTACGTTTGCCGTCCCCGTTTCCGATCAGCTAAAATATTAATAAACATCGATCAACTCGAACGTCATTCAAAGTTTTCAGCGGTCGCAAGTGCATTTAATGAATTAAAGGAGAGGTTAAGCCTTCTGGGCACTTAGGCTTTCTTCAATGTACGCTAAAAATGTTACAATGATTTAGTAATAAAAGTGTGATAAGCGCCTCGTGTAACTAGAAAATCACTTCAGGGTTGCGATCATCATCATTGTCATCGTCATCATCATCATCATCATCATCACCATCATCATCATCACCATCATCATCATCATCATCATCATCATCATCATCATTATCATCATTATTAATATGATGACAATTTAATAGCTACAAAATAAAGTCCTTTTTTTGAGAAATTTTACACTTTTTTCATTCCAAACACTCGGTGAGATACCGTAATACTCAATACTTGAAAAACTATTACTATTATTATTGTTGTTGTTGTTGTTGCTGCTGTTGCTGTTGTTATTGTTATTATTATCATTATCGTTATCGTTGTCGTTGTCGTTGTCGTTGTCGTTGTCGTTGTCGTTGTCGTTGTCGTTGTCGTTGTTGTTGTTGTTATAAATGGGAAATAATGAAGAAGCATTCAGGTATCAAAGTACTTTCTTTCTTTAGTACAGTGTAGATGCGGCGCTTTTACAATTATTAGGCCTACAACCATTCATATTTTTACAGCATAGAATTAAATTTGTCAAACACCGGTATCGTATTCTACAAAGTCATTTTAAGTGAATTTTAACATAATTTTACAATTTTACCTGGCATGAAACGGTCTCATTGTTTCTTATGTGATAAAGCTTTTTGTGGTAAAGCGTTTTCAAATTTGCATTTTTAACGTTTCTAATTCTGTCCTATGATATTTTCATTAAATCGTTTGCTATTCATTTCTATTCGTTTTTCGTTTCCTTCACAGACGTGCAGCTTGTATCGGGTGGCGCAGAAAAAATGTGCCGATGTTTAGACTACAATAATATTAGAAGCAAGTGCCCTGCACAGTTGAAATTGCACAGCGTGATATTACTGTACATTATCTTCTAGCTGTGAAAGTACAAGCTTATATATATATGTATGATTTTTATATTATTATTATTATATATATATATATTATATATATATATATATAATAATATATACATATATTATATTATATCATATACATTATATAATGTATAATATATAATATATATTATATAACATATATATATATATATATATATTATATATATATATATATATAATAATATAAAAATTATAAATAAATATATATATATATCATTTTTATTTGTACACGTGGTACAATTACACAAAAATATACAAACAGATCAAAAAGCAAAATAACATTAATTAACAAGATTAGTAAACAATGTGAATATATACAATTCAGTGTGAGTAGGATAACATGTTAAACACGTGGAACAGGTTCGTGGAATATCTTAGATGTTGAAAATTATGTTAGTTTGTTTCGTCATCATTAACCGCCTGCCGTTAATTAAGTTTTTAATCTATTATGTAACTATCATAATTCTGTTAAAATATATACTTTTATCGGATATGAAAATGGGGTATATATAAAATTTCATCCTGTCTTTCTTTCAACGATTTTTCACCTATATTTACATCGACCCTGTATGGACTACTACAAAATGAATTCTCTGTTATTAAACGACCGAGTTACAGATTTGCTCGCTGTACATGTGTTTTTATCAATGGAAGCACGTGTTTCTTTTTATTTTCTCACATTAACGTTCAAGGCAGATGTTTGGTACAGTCGAATGATACAACATTATCGGCCGGCCCGACAGTTTGACTTAATTCAACATATACGCCGCCTCATCATTTATTAGCATCACTTGAAAGATGCGCCGACTTCTCCGGCGGTCACCTGAAAGATATTTTGCCCGTCGTGATAAATCGGCCTGTCCAGCGTATTGCATGTCCGAGTCTGTTAGCTATGACAAGTACATTGAATTTGACTCCAAGTGGATAGTAAATAGCATTTGTATGCGTAGCTATTTCTACGTGTGTGGGAAACATACCAAAAAATGCAGTATGGGCGAATGGGTGATAGAAATGATACTTATTTTTTACTTATTTTATTCACACCCAATAGTAAAATACAGTCTAGAATAAAAACAATATATATATATATAACACGTTGGCAAAAAACATACAAATACAATATTTACAAGAGTGTGGTAAAAACCCAAAAGATTAACTGCTTACATGTGTCTATTGTGCACAAGGAATTTATGCAAGTTAACTCTATATAAGCGTCTTTTAAATAACTTAATATTTTGTGCAGTTACGAGGGGTGCACCATCAACATATGCAGGCAATCAGTTCCAAATCTGTACCACTCGATTTGAGAAAAATTGAACAAATAATACTTTAGCAGTTCGACGCATGGAAAACTTCAGAGAATGATTTTGTCTTGTTCTATTGCAAGATACACGGGTAGAAAATTTGTCAAAATCAACATCAACTTTTCTATGAATAACTTTGTAGCATAAAACTAAATCTTTTTGAGTGCGCCTCTCTTCTAAAGATTTTAGATTTAGAATCTCCAGACGCTTAGGATATGGAATATACATTAAATTACATTTAAAACATATAAATTTAGAAAAACTCATAAAAACACATACATTTAGGAAAATCCGTTCTTTAACTCCACAGGAAGCCATGTTTTATTAATTAAATATTGAACTAAAACACAAAAGCGTGTCACGTGACAAAGTTGTCCATAATATCAATTTATGTCTGACATCAATTATCAAATTTAAAAGAAGTAAAGTAATATTTCTATTGAAAAATTTGTGTTTTTGTATTTTAATAGATTATTGTTAGTAAGTGTAAGAGAGAGAGAGAAAGAAATACCACTAGGAAAACCTACGAAAGCGTATTAGGGCCATATCTGGGTATAATCAGATTTTTTATAATCGATTATGATGGCTCTAATACGCTTTCGTAAAAACCTACGAAACAGTCTACTATTTATTTCGAAAAGCAAATAATAACTACGGCAGTTTAATTTATTAGACACACTATTAAAGACAAAATGCGTACAATAATATTTAAAATGTTTTGTGATAAGAACGTTTGGTTTGAAATAAAATGTTAAATCAAGAAAAACCAAATTTAAAAAAAAATATTATAAACAACACAGATGTAAAAATACCAAAAAAAAAAATTTGTCAAGTTAGTATATATATATATAAATATGTTATAGTTATATGTTATATAAATAAACATATATAAATATGTAATAAGATATTAGAATTATGTAATAATATATGTATAATTATGTAATATAATATTCTATATTATAATATATACAAGATAATATAATATATGTGTGTGTGTGTGTGTGCGTGTGTGCGTGCGCGCGTGCGTGTGTGTGTGTGTGTGTGTGTCTGTTCGCTTGCATAGCAAAATCGTCCCTAAGTCGGAAATTAAGATTTTCTAGCTATTCACATATCCTGAATCTCCATTTCTTGAGAATCATTTTGATACAAGCCCCCTCGCTGTATGCTATTTCTAAACTGAATCCACATGTGATATGTATTATACATATCCAATGAAACGTACAGATGACTTGCATATCGACTTTTAATTCTTCTTTACTTAAAAAAGGAAATATTTTCTTTCTAAAGCATCTAGCAACAAATTCCAAAACATAGCTTCCCTTTCGTATCTACAATGTGACTCAGCCCGTTGATTCGGCATTGCACAAATTCAGTAGAAATACACTAGTATTGTAAGTCTAATAAAATGTATGCAAAAGTTTCAAAACAAAGAGACGTGGTACACAGAAATTTAATAAGTGATATAACGTTAATATACGACAGAAAAGTGTATGGCAAAAAATGGCTGTTTTCGTCACCTTTTCGAAAAAAATCGGATATTCAGTTCATAATTATAATTAACGTGTTATTAAATTGGATAATTTTTATACCATAAGACTTTTTAAAGTAAATTCTATACATATATAGGCTATAGTATTTCACAATATTTTGTTGATAACGTTTTTTTATTACTGTTAATCGCACACAATATAATCCCAATTAAAACTTTGCCTGATTACAGATATTTTTTAAATTAAGTACGTTTTTTCTTACCTGCAAAAGTTAAGATAGAAAAAGTTATAAAAATTGTCAGACGTTATAAAAGTTATCAAATATCACACACTGATTGTTTAAGTCTTGCAAAAGGACGCTTTATAATGAACTAGTTTCTAAATTTAAGATAATAATAATAATTACAATAATTACATGTTTTATTAATTAAATATTGAACCAAAACACAAAAGCGTGTCACGTAACAAAGTCTATAATATCAATTTACGTTTGACATCAATTATCAAATTTAAAAGAAGTAAAATAATATTTCTATTGAAAAATTTGTTTTTGTATTTTAATAGATTATTGTTAGTAAATGAAAGAGAGAGAGAGAGAGAGAGAGAGAGAGAGAGAGAGAGAGAGAGAGAGAGAGAGAGAAATGTTGTTAAGAAAACCTACGAAAGCGTATGAGGGCCATGATTTCCGACTACAAAAAATCTGGTTAAAATCTGATTTTTATAATCGATTATCGTGGCTCTAATACGCTTTCGTAAAAACGAAAAATTTAAAATGTAAAGATAATAATAATAATAGTAATAATAATAATAATAATAATATAATAATAATAATAATAATAATAATAATAATAATAATAATAATAATAATAATAATAATAATAATAATAATAATAATAATAATAATAATAATAATAATAATAATAATAATAATTGTTATAGAAACGAAAAAAATAGCTAACATTTTCTGCTCTGTTTAGGAAATAAAAAAGAGAATGATTTCTAAGTTTTTTTAAATTTTTTTACAATATGAGGATAAACGATAAAAAATAGTAAAAATCATAAATTGTTAAAATAAAAAATATGAAAGAAATATGCAGAATTCATGAGCATAAGAACAGATAAAAGTAAAGGCCTCGGTTGTAAAAAATACGCAAATAAGATGCGATTCTACATAGTAAATGTAAAACATAGACTATAGACGTATTTTTTTAAATAAAACAGGTTGTGGACTTTCATTAACTAAACTTATTTTTAGAGATATTTTTCTTGTATTTTTCATCATTTTTGAACTGTGGTGCGTGCAATTTTTAATTGATGACAACCACGACGATGATCATAATAATAATGACGATGATTATGATGACGATTATGATAATGATTATGATGACGATGATGATGATTCTGATTCTGAAGATGATGATAATGAGGAGGAGGATGGTGGTGGTGGTGGTGTGATTATGGTGATGACGACAGTGATGATTACGATAACAATTACAACGACAATGACGGTAATGACATGGGGATGACGATGTTGATGATGATGGTAATGATGTAGATGTTAGTGATGATGACGGTAGTATGATAGTAAAAAGCAGTGAGGCCGTAATTATTGTTACGTATATTTAAAAAAACTATATTTTCCACATACAGATTCCACTGTAATTAATTATGTTAATGTTCGAGCATTAACTTTCAATGATAAATTAATTAAAAAACTGAAATGATATTTTTAAACAGTACCACAATTCGTTACAACGGCTCTATGGTTCAAAATCGAGTTACCTTTCGCCGCATTTTGAACTGCATTTTGCTCTACTTCTAATTAGCCTATCTTAACGACAGCTCAGGATGCTAATTACAGGTAAAATCACAGGTGTTTCGTAAGGCAAATCGCACACAATTCTCCACATACCTGTTTCACAGTAGCAATACGAAACAGAACCGACCACATCAGAAGAGAAAAGCAAAATGACGGACGAACAGACGTTATGCCATTTATACAGCCATTTCAGTTGTTTTATGGACGCAGAGAAATACATTTAAGCTCGACTATACCATGCATCTTTGTTACGTTGAACCAATAAACCCCGTTTATTATCATAATAAATTAATACTCGCCAATGCTTGTGCATTCAGCGTTCGGGTACTTCCAGGGTGAAATTTATAATAATGAGCTAAAATTGTAATTACAACGTTGTTTAGGCAGAAATGGCTGCACGAGACATTGTATTTGACGTAGGAGTGAGAAGGCCATTACGACAGCGTAGAGCAATTTCGACCGCCAAGACATTATTTATGTTGCCGGCTATTTGGC
>JAQGDQ010000617.1:102500-110000 GCA_030141605.1 Tubiluchus corallicola
AAATTAGACACGGTACGGTGATAAGCATCATCATCAACTGCAGTGTTCGTCTGTGACGTCAGCGTAACATAGAGTCCATTTTCGTGACGTCACATCAGCGTCTTATAGCAATCTTCGCTTACGCAAACGTGCTTGACGCGCAGGGAAGATGCCTATCATTGCTGGAACTGTGGTTAGTTTGTGACGTAAGCGATAGGTCTGTTCAGTGGCCGCTAAGTAACTTTCCAAGGTAATTCTTAAAATATTAGAAATAGTTGCTAACTTTTATAGGCAAGAAAATGTATAATTTGGATAGTGAATTAAAATGAGATTGAGTCTAATCAATTGTTTAGTTTTCCTTTAATTTCACCTAAAAATTCTCCGTGTTGCTTCAAAAATGTACGTTAATACATCGCTTATTGGTAATGCATTAGTTAATTATTACCAAAGTATCTTGTATTTAGTTTAATTCAGAAATGTATTGATGCTAGTAAAAGACTTTTCTCTGAACCATTATCTCTGTACAAGAAACTGCTTTCTTCTTCTCTTATGTCAGTCCATCATACACTCCTTTGACTCTCCTTTTCATTTTTTCTTTGAATTTTAATAATAGAATGCTCTTTGTTTAAATTTCTGTAAAAGCTGTAAATGCCAGAAGCATACGTAAGCTGAACTACTGTTCGACAAAGATTTTTTTCGATTGAAAAATAAAAATAGTTTCTACAAAAAAAACACGGCACTCCTTAATTTTATGCATAAATATTTTCTATAAAAATGCACGCCAGTCCTTAATTTTATATAAAAATATTTTCCACAAAAAAAACCGTACGCCGCTACTTAATTTTATGCACGCAAATACAGCTATCAAACATTTCGTATTTTAGCTATACTTCAAACACTAATAATTGTTAACAAGCCAAGTTCATTTGTGTAACGATGATATATCAAAATATTATGCAATGTTTTGTATTACCGAGCAAAATGAAAGTGTCGGCTGTTCTTTGATCATGGACCATGTGTGCATAGGTAATCCAGCCCACTAAATCAAAGTGCCATTGTCCAGTAACCAGCAACCTGGAGACGATAGTAATGCTGCAAGTTCAACGCAGCGAGAACATCGTCACTATTAGAAAGCGGCGACCATCAAAGTCGATTGTAAAACACATCGTCGATGTGTCGACGAGAGAGCTTTTGCGGTCTCCGACAAAAAATTTCTACATCATACGATAGTGTTTGGTGGTCTTGGAAAAGATGTCGAAAACAGCTAGTGGAACTGCTAAGTTTTACTATAGGTTTTACATGTCAGACCTGCGTTAACTCAAATGAAGACCTGCGTTAACTCAAATGTAGACCTGCGTTAACTCAAATGTAGATTTACGTAATTCAAATGTGTCTTGGCAACTCAAATGTAGACTTAGGTAGTTCAAATGTGTTAACAATGGTTTTCAAGAAATCTTAAGCGTTTTTGGCAAGTCAAATGTAGACAGATGTCAAGTCAAATGTGACATTGGTATCTCAAATGTGGATAGGTGGTAAAGTTTAAGGATGTTAAATTTAATCTTTTTAATTTCAATTTAATTATTGCTCGTAAGTTAAAATAACAACATTATAGGCCTACTAATAGTTCACTAATATTCTGTAAACTTTACATACCACTGGAACTCGTAGAGAAAACAATACATTCTTAAAATAAAAAATGTTTCTTGAGAGAAACTAATTCATTAATGCAGTGCTAATGCATTACTTAAAAAACTAATTAGTGATTCACTGTTCATTGGGAAGCTGGAACCGATTTATTCTTTTCTGCACCATAACCATAAAATATAATTCTAAATTGGTTTTATCTTTTTGTAATTTGCACTTAAATGAGCTAATTACCGATTTATTTAAAGCACCGCATCTACATTTGACTTACCTGAGTCATATTTGAGTTACCAAAACACATTCGAAATTCCTATGTCTACATTTGACTTACCTAAGTCACATTTGAACTTTCCGGTGTCTACATTTGACGTGTAAAACCTATATTAAATTTCTTTTTGGAACATTACAGACGTTGCCTTTTAACCACAGCAAAGTCATTGTGAGAATGTGTAAAATTCTTAATACCTTCCAAACCTTGTAAAGGAAAACCGGATACGATCTTGGGCTACAGCTCAAAACAATCTAATCTATCAAATATTGAAAAGGGACATTGTTTTTTTTTAAAGAATCATCATTATCATCATCATCATCATCATCATCATCATACGCCCGTCACGTCTATTGTAGACATTGGGCAGGCAGAATTCTAAAATTAAAGAAATCTGCCTTCACACAGGTAAACGCAGCAGTAATCCAGCAAAAAACTAGACACTGCTACGCCAGTGGCTTGTCAGCACCACTTCCGAAAAATGAATGACGTACGTGAAAGAATTATTAGTGCAGAAACCTTTGTGTGACTAGTTCTTCGCCGTTACAAGCGCTTCGTCATTCGCAAGTTAGATGGGCACTAGCGTCTGTATTTCGGGGAAAGCGTTACACAAAAACAGGCCCTGTATATGTCTTATTTCCGATATGCTCAGTTGTGGCGAAGCTCACACGTTGAAGAGCACATGCATGATCCTTGCACATGAATTTTTGATTTTAAACTTAAACTTTGCCTAGTTTTTGCATGTCACACTGAATATCTTACAGTAACACTTACTTCAATTTTAGCTTTCGAAAACACTTACAACACGCTGGTGGAATATTTTTGCTGTTGAAAATTATGTTAGTTTGTGACGTCATCAAAAGTTGGGCTCGATTAAATTTTTAACCAATACCTTACAGTAACACTTACTTCAATTTTCACTTTCGAAAACACTTGCAACAGGCTGGTGGAATATTTTTGCTGTTGAAAATTATGTTAGTTTGTGACGTCATCAAAAGTTGAGCTCGATTAAATTTTTAACCAATTATTTAATTACCAGAAACGCTCTAGCATTATTGCGAAATGCGTTCTTTTTACCGTACTTCAAAGTGGGGTAGGATACGAAAAATTATCCTGCTTTCCATTAAGCATCAAGATGAAAATTAGATTATTATACGCCCAAGATCAGGTGCAAAGCGTCTGAACTCCTTACAAACTGAACTTTCTCTGTGACGATAACCAACTAAATCCAGTGTGTCGACATGAAAGAGTAGATCTTTTTTGGAAGAAGTGCTGACACTGCTTGACCTCGAAATAGATATTTGTTATGTGTTGGGTCACGACAGGTCATAGATATATTTAGCGCATTTTTCCAATGCCTTCAAACACGTCTATATATTTATATAATGAAGCTCAAGCTTCAGGATAAGGGCATTTTTCAATGCTTTCATGCACTTGTGCATTTCATGTAGGCCTATGTTCAACATGATCAACATTTTGCGACAATTTAAGCTCTAGAGTCAAGACTTGTTTCTAAACTATGTACAATTGGTACATTACCTTCCACTAGCTCACATTTCTACAAATAATTTGCGCCTTTGTGCACAATTGGCAATTCAACAACACTTAAATATGTAATGGGAGCACTACCAAAACCATAGGCCATAGTTTTTATTTTAAAACTTGCCTAGTTTTTGTACAGCACACCGAATATGTTACAGTAGCCCAGTTCTTCAATTTTCGCTATCTGAAACACGCGCAACAAGCTCGTGAAATATTCTAGCTGTTGAAAATTATGTTAATTTGTGATGTCATCAATAGTTGGGCTCGCCTGCCGTTAATTAAGTTTTTAATTTATTATTTAATTAGCACAAACGCTTTTGCAGTATTATTGGTGTTAAAATGTATACTTTCTATCAGACTGTACTGGATTTAGCAATTTTAAGTTTAACACATATCATACTGCTTTTTCGAACACTTACATCTTACATATTACACTTACGTCTGCAACTGAATCTATCTATATCTATGGCCTGTTGTGGCCAAATTCTTAGCAATATTGAGAACTTTATGCAGTATATGTTAAATGGTTAAAAATTTCTGCGCTACGTTTTTGTAGCCACAGACTTTTGAACCACGCATGAATTCTTCGAATCCCCAGGTAAAGATTCAACGCGAACCGTCAAGTGCATGGCTTCTTAAACAGGAACAGAAGTAACTTCTCTAACGTCTCCTCCTCCTAACAAATAATCTTCCTCAACGACAGTGACATTTTCCCGCCCACCATTAAGGCAACGCAGTTTCACATATTTTCGGTAAAAACTCTCTAAACCGAGATTTGCGGGGATTTTAAAACAAAACTGGACCCAATCTTAAACTGTAGGTCAAAACAATCTACTCTTAAAAATATTCAAAGGAAACATACTATTTTTTTCAAAAACGACTTAAGTGAAAAAATTATTGCTACACAAACACAATTTCGTGTTCGCGCCACTAGTTCTTCGTGCATTTCACCATTTCCTAGTTAGACGGGCGCCTGTATTTCGGAAACCCATTACAATTAATTTTCTGGGACTAGGTCTACCGTGTCCTCACTTTCATGTTCACAAATATTTAGAAATACAAAACTTTGCAATGACTATCCATTGAATACAAAACTATCCAGTAGGTCACGATGCAGTGGAACAGAAAGATGACTGTCGTTCTACTAATCAGAAAACGAAGTAAACGCCTGCGTAAGATTGCAAGTTTAAAACCTGGTCAAAGTGATTTGCATGCTATGCAATCTCAGGATTTATTACCGCTTCGTGAAAATCCAACAGTCGTGGACGCGTGATCCATGTTAAGCAGATCAGATCCACGCCTAGGGATTCGGGACATTCAGGACAATCTCCACATTCAAAGTCAAATGTGTTTATTGCCGTATTGAATTTTCTATGATGTGACTGAGATATATCTCTTCAGATTTACGACGGTGTTTTCAAGCACCCCGCGTTTAGATGCGCCCCGATGAAACATGGAGATTTTAGTAAAACCGAACAGGTGATAATTTCTGCGGAAGCCGGCAGTGCGAAATTATCCGCTTTTTCACAAGATTGATGTCATGGCTTCCTCCAAGTTGAGACTGTTATTAATTGAAGCGATCAGTCCGAACCATTAACCATAGAATTTGCACTGATTTCATTATCGAAAATTGCCAAGCAGAAAGAAATTTGCTGCCTAAGACGGTTTTTGAATGCAAGAGTAGCACATAAATGAACTTCCATTGCTGGAGTGTCTATTAGATGATGCTGATCCTATAGACAATGGGCTAGCATCTTCATGGCGTTGGACTGAATACAATCCACATTTTGAGGTGCTCTGAACAAGTAGTAGTAGTAGTAGTAGTAGTAGTAGTAGTAGTAGTAGTAGTAGTAGTAGTAGTAGTAGTAGTAGTAGTAGTAGTAGTAGTAGTAGTAGTAGTAGCACTAGTAATAGTAGTAGTAGTAGTAGTAATAGTAGTAGTAGTAGTAGTAGTAGTAGTAGTAGTAGTAGTAGTAGTAGTAGTAGTAGTAGTAGTAGTAGTAGTAGTAGTAGTAGTAGTAGTAATAGTAATAGTAGTAGTAGTAGTAGTAGTAATTACTTCTTGAGTACCCCACGAGTCATTTGCAGCTTAGCATCTTGTGTGCATAATAATAAATAAAGATAAATAAAATTGCGGAGTTTGCAGAGCCAAAAAAAATATATGATGATACATTTCCCGTCTTTCCGTGTTATGTTCATATGTTACTTTCATGTATGTTATTTTATGTATAGTTACTACATAGCAACATAGCATATGTTAACACCGTTACTATATTTAATTTGATCTTAAATTCAGTACGAAAACTCTTTGAGCAAACCAGTGGCAACTTGTCGTTTTACATCGTTACAAATGGGAATTTGGTCACCTACAGTAATATTTTGTCTCGCCTGCAGTCGGTTACTTGTAATTGGATTCAAGCGGAAAGGTGAAACATTCAAAGAATTGCAATAGTTGCAGTGAGAACAACACAAATCATGTTGCCGTGTGCCGTGGCCATTGTCACTGGCATGGCATGTGTCGTGGCCATTGTCACTGGCATGGCATGTGTCGTGGCCATGTCACTGGCATGGCATGTGTCGAGGCCATGTCACTGGCATGGCATGTGTCGTGGCCATTGTCACTGGCATGGCATGTGTCGTGGCCATTGTCACTGGCATGTTATGTGCCGTGGCCGTTTTCACTGGCATGGCATGTGTCGTGGCCATTTTCACTGGCATGGCATGTGTCGTGGCCATTGTCACTGGATGGCATGTGTCGTGGCCATGCCACTGACATGGCATGTGGCGTGGCCATGTCACTGGCATGGCATGTGTCGTGGCTATTGTCACTGGCATGGCATGTGTCGTGGCCATGTCACTGAAGGCAAACACTATCAAAGCACGGCTACGAAAACAAAGCTATAATAAAACCAAATCAACTTCTGTAAAATAAAATATATACGTAATATAAAAGCGTTCACAAAGGCAGTTAATATCATAATTCATTTGTAGAAATAATAGATTCACGCACGTTGCTTAATTAAGATAATTATGCAACTTGAATTCATATTTGCAGTCAACTTTGCAATCACAATGCGTAACATGCAACCTGTTTTTTGCACGTAGGGTTTCACAGGTATCAGGTAAAATAGATGAAGATGTCGTACTTAAAGGACAAACAGAATGTAGGGAATTTTGACAGCAGCGAGATTCGAACCCGGACTTGCGCTTGTCCGCTGTTTTTTACTCACGCCATTCGGTTAAACTGGGCGAACCCCGGTGTAGCAGGTGAAATTAACTCCAAGCCAGAGAACACCCCGGTGGATAAACTGTCCTAGAGCAAACTATACCCGGGGGGGGGGATTAGCCAAGGCCAAAATATACCATCCAGCTCAAAATGTGCCCTTCTTGTGTGTCATGACTTTTAGCACATTATGAACAGCCAAGTTGTTTGAATATTATGTTACAACTGCATCATGCTATTTTGGGCATGTGCTTTTACTTTAATGTGTGAACACTATTGAGAAGTGTGGTAGTAATCTTTGATCTTTGCAGAGTCTAATATTCTCACTAATTGTGCTTTTCCTGTTTGAAGTAATAAACGTCTCTGTGTTCAGAGGTGTGGTCTTCAAGATTTAAGCAGGTAGCTTTCTCACTTGACTTACTGGGCAAAGCTAAAATCACAATAAAATGTTTAAAAATTAATTTATTGTTGTACTTATCACTCTACACTGCTGATATCATGGGGTGTATAATCTGGCCTGGGGGTATGAATTAATTGGCCTAGGCCATAATAACCCAGGGGTATAATCTATCCTAGGCCACTTTAACCCCCGGGTATAATCTAGCCTGGGGGTATGAATTAATTGGCCTAGGCCATAATATCTTCGGGGCATAATCCATCCTAGGCCACTTTAGCCCTCGGGTATAATCTGGCCTGGGGGTATGAATTAATTGGCCTAGGCCATAATATCCTCGGGGCATAATCCATCCTAGGCCACTTTAACCCCCGGGTATAATCTGGCCTGGGGGTAGGAATTAATTGGCCTAGGCCATAATATGCCCGGGGTATAATTTATCGAAGGCCA
>JAQGDQ010000617.1:115000-126791 GCA_030141605.1 Tubiluchus corallicola
CAACACCTGACCACATTTATCAAAACCTGACAGAAATCCAGTGTAAATTTTGTTGCAACGGAGCAGATAAAGAGAAGACCTCCAGGGAGGGAACAGATCAAATCACACACTGACTTCGCCTAGTCTGTAGACTTCTCTAAGTTTTTTCAAAAAATAATTTTTTTCGATGTTTATCTGGTAGTCTTACTGTTCAAGCTAAGTAATAAATTTTTAATTTTTTTGCTTTACTTGCAGTATCTTCGAGCCCTAGGCTCAAGCCAACTAGGGTTAAAAGCTATAAAGAACGAAAAGTAGATCTATAAATTCCAATCAATTTATGTAGTTCAAGCCAATTTGTACAAACATTCTACAGTACATTCGAAATAAACAATTTTTATTAAAACTTGAAAGGAAGAACCAATCCTCGAACGACATTTATTGCAATTTAATGTACGACTAAAAACATTGAAAACACCACACAATATATGCGCATAGAATTCTTTGCTTAAAAACGTAAAAGAAATTTAAATATTTTTTATCTTCCGCCAAACGAACGTCGCTGCCGGCATATTTAAAAAAAATGACGTAATCTGGTGTCTGCTGGGCAACGTGAATGCCGTGAAGGCCAAGCTGTCTGAAGATACGCGTTGAAAAATTTCTACAGTTTGCTTAGAAGTTCCGTCATTCTAATGTTGTGTTTAACTGTGTTTATCTAGAAATTAGTCATTCGATCAATTATGATCAAATTTAAAGTGGTTACATCGGTTTAATCTACAGTATTACACCTTAAAATGTGTAAGTAATTAACATTAATTGTGTAAATAATTAATTTACAGATTTTTGTTGACTTTTAGATACGCATGTAAACTTGCCAGCACGTAGTAGGTACCGGACTGGTTACTTAGTTTACAAACTTCGCTCTATAAGGTAAAAAAGATTCTGAAGCACCTGGCGGTGTTTATATTGCACAGAAACCAGATGACGTCATTTTTCGTCTGAAATAAGCGCGCCCAAGCCTAACTTTAAACTGATTTTACTAATTACACGAGATGCTTATCACAATTTTATTGCTGAAACTTTCTAATATTTTCCCAAGTATTAAAATAAGCTTAACATCCCGAGAAACTTAGCTTCTGCTTTAAGATATAAGATACTAAAAACATTACAAAGGTTTCGACTACAGAGTCTAGCAGTCACGTTCAGTGTGACAGAGTGTAACAGCAATCATGTTTATAGGAGAAGCCATCAGTATACAAAATAACATGTTTTCACATGAAGCCAAAGATGTTGTAAAACAGGCCTGTATAGAAAAAAGACATACAGTAAAAAATTACAGCTAGGTGTATGAAAGGTATAGGTAAATAAATATTGCTCTTGTCCTTCACTATTTCTATTGAATTGATGGTAGCTAAAATTACTGCATAATTTTACAATACAACAACACAAAACACAACATACAGATAAACAAATTACCAAACACAGCGAATTAAACAATTTACATTATAAATAAATAAATAAACAATCACGCATTAATTATAGCAACATCAGATCTTTAAAAGCCAAATTCATATGGGTTACTCTCTTATGCTCTAAGTTTTGTGAATCATTTTTAAATATCCTAAATAGAGCAATTTTATCAATGCACTTTTTTTCAAAAAACAGTCAAATTCACGCTACATCAGTTCATTGTTATACATTGTTCATCACTTATATAATACATGATGAGAAAACTCAGAGAAAACTTTAAACAAAATTGTGCCGAAACAGATGTTGAAATTTCGTATTTAATTTTGTCAGTTTTTGGAGTTTTTTGTTCGTGTTTTTAAAGGAAGACAGGATGATATATATATATATATATATATATATATATATAGCCCTACCTAGAATGGAGAGCCACAATATATATATTATATATATATAGCCCTACCTAGAATGGAGAGCCATAATATATATATATACATTTATAGGTACAATTTGTTTAGCTATTCAAGTTGGATTTTGTGTTAACACTCGGTACCAAAATAGTTAAAACAGTTTATACATTGTTTTGCTTTGACGATTAATTCCTTTTTCACCGCAGAACTTATGCATGTCAAATCCACCTGAGTTCATCTAGAATGTTTCAATTTAACCTTGTCAGGTTTATTATGTCTTTTAGTCGGAATACAACATAAAAACAACAATTTTATTTTATCAATTCCAGTCAATTCCAAATTTCAATTAAAAATCGAAATGTGCAAAAATCATCATTATTACCTAATACGATGGAGCAAGAAATAATAATAAAGATATTTTAGTGTGTTAAACCATGTATAATCGTACAGGAGTTTCAATTTAAACTGCGCTAATTAATACAGTGTGAAATTCAAAACAGTTCTAATTATACGAGCATGTTAAACTTTTGTATACATTTAGATACTAAAAGTTTGCAATTTGTAAGCGCATTACGATCTACACATCGTGTGGCGCAAAAATTTTAAATACAATATTATAAGAAAAAAACAGTATCGATTAAAAATTGCCGCCCTGATGTGACAGACGTTTTAGTAAAAACATAAAAAATTTCAAATTATTTCCTTAGATTCTTCTAAAAATACGGAAGTTTTAAAACAACAAGTCGAAAAACTAAATGCCGAAAAAAACTTTGTTTTGTCACTATTGTTAAAATTTACGTCAAGTGCTCTATGTGTCCACCATTTTCACTGCGAACCAGACGAAGTTATTTCCTAAATAAGGCTGACACAGTTTCTCAGTTTTTCAAGATGTAATTAGTCCCAGAATTCAACAATTTCTGCCTTTAGTTCCTCTGCATCAAACGTCTCTGTGCGGCCATAGTACATTTCCTCTGTTAGGGAATTTCAGTTGCTTTTATCTCAGATACTATTATCCCAGATACTATTATCCCAGATACTATTATTTCAGATACTATTGTTCCAGAAACTATTATTCCAGATACTATTATTTCAGATAGTATTATTCCAGAAACTATTATTCCAGACACTATTATTCCAGTTACTATTATTCCGGATACTATTATTCCAGATATTATTATTCCAGTTACTATTATTCCGGATACTATTATTCCAGATACTATTATTCCAGACACTATTATTCCAGATACTAATATTCCAGTTGTTATTATTCCAGTTACTATTATTCCAGTTACTATTTTTCCGGATACTATTATTCCGGATACTATTATTGCAGATACTATTATTCCAGTTGTTATTATTCCAGTTACTATTATTCAATATTATTCAGAGGATTAAGTCTCAATTTTTCTTGTGCATTAGATGTAAGAGGTAACGCTAGCGTAGAACACATACGGACTGTAAATTTCATTAAAGAACTTATATGGGCTCTAGAACGTAATTGTTTTCATTTTTTGACAGGAATGAAGTAATACTAACATATTATCTTACGGTAACTGAATTTATATATTCACATTGCTTACTGTTAATTAATTACTAATCTTGCTAATTAATGTTATTTTCTTTTTGATTTATTTGTATATTTTGATGTGATTGTACCACGAGTATGAGTAAGAATGATACAATTATGTGTATATGAGTACGAATAAGAATGATATAATTATATGTGTATACGAGTACGAATAAGAATGATATAATCATATCTGTATACGAGTACGAATAGGAATGATATAATCATATGTATATATAAACTTGTAACTTCCACAGCTAGATGATAATGTACAGTAATATCACGCTGTGAAATTTCAACTGTGCAGAGCACTTGCTTCTAATATTATTGCACGCTAAACATGGGCATATTTTTTCTGCGCCACCCTGTATATGTACCTCCAATACCACTAGTCCTTCGCCATAATTGGTTCAAAAAGCGGTGCAAAGGGAAGAGAAAAGCCGCCGACAATGACAGGTTTTTCTATATAAATGGCTGACTGCTCATATTTCTGTGGATTCGCCTACAACTAATTGAGCAAAGTTGACAAGGTGATATATATTCGACTCAAACTGTACAGCATTCCTAGCAATGTTCTAGATACGGAGAGTTAAACTATTATCACATTGTTGGCACTTACTTACATAAGCCAACAATACTTATATGCAAATATATAGACTGTCTTATTGTAGATATTTTAACAAGACAATATAGTCTTACTTATATACAGAAATATAGCTTATCGTAGTAATTTTAACCATTTTTAGAGTAGAAAGAAAGTAAAAGAAACTGCTTGAAAATATATTCTTATATAAGACAACAGTACTTATATTTATATACAAAAATATAGGCTGTCTTATCGTAGTAATTTTAATAAGACAATATAAACTTACTTATATACAGAAATATATTCTTATCGTAGTAATTTTAACTATTTTTAAAGTAGAAAGAAAGTAAAAGAAACTGCTTGAAAATATATACTTATACAGCCAACAGTACTTATATTTATATACAAAAATATGGACTGTCTTATCGTAGTAATTTTAATAAGACAATATAAACTTACTTATATACAGAAATATAGTCTTATCGTAGTAATTTTAACTATTTTTAGATTAGAAAGAAAGTAAAAGAAACTTATTGAAATTTAAAACTTGTAAAGTTGTTTAATAGTGTCCCTTTTGACCTATTTTATAACAAGGCTACATATATTATTTTTCTATATGAAATATCACATTTCAACTTAAATTTGCTCAGTAATGTTCCGGCACAGATTTATAATTAGTGTAACATCATTGTCTAGTAGACGCAGTGAACATTTAACTAAATTTCACGAATTTGGTCTTTTTTACATTGTCAAAATTCATAAGTTTGTTTCAAAAATAAAACTTAAAAAATGCAATAGAATCAAATGCGATTAAAACAATTAATTCGCTTGGTGGACATGTAAGGTACATGGTTTTGCATAAACACGGCGTTAGTAATGCTCAGATTTCGTTTTTGTACGTTCAGTAAAAGAGAATGTTCGGTTTCCGAGTCAGTGAGTAACTGTAAAAGTATTTTATGCACTCACCTTACGAAAATAATAACAGAAAATGTCTTAAGACTGTTGACTTAAGACATGTCTTGAGAAATGTCTTAAGTAGTAAACGTTTAAGTAATAAGATTTTGATTAATAACACAGTTATTGAGTAATCATACTTTTGTATAACTAACAGAATGATTTACATTGATAATTATTGTTTCTGGTGTCGCTTCTGTACTCTGTGAGCTTTGTGTATTTCAATTTTAAGTGTTAACTAATGAATTACTTGTGTTTTTGAACTAACTCTCTATGTAACTACATTCTTGATAACCAGTTGTATATATCTGTTCTCAACTAAGATGTATTAGTTACACAGTGGAAAAACTCCGATCAGTTAATATTACTGTATGTCAATTCACTCAAAATAAATAAAGTTTACATGTAATTATACCGACATAAGTCACTTTTTGAATGATTTAAGTGCAAAGTAAAAGGAAGGCATCATAAAACAAGACAGTGAATTCACGGTTACCAATAAACGAATGAACGAACGAACGAACGAACGAACGAACGAACGAACGAACGAACGAACGAACGAACGAATAAATAAATAAATAAATAAATAAATAAATAAATAAATAAATAAATAAATAAATAAATGAATGAATGAATGAATGAATGAATAAATGAATAAATGAATGAATGAATGAATGAATGAATGAATGAATGAATGAATGAATGAATGAATGAATGAAGGAAGGAAGGAACGAATGAATGAATGAATGAATAAATAAATGAATGAATAAACGAACGAACGAACGAACGAACGAACGAGCGAACGAACGAACGAACGAACGAACGAACGAACGAATGAATGGACGAATGAATGAATGAATGAATATATGAATGAATAAACAAACAAACGAATGAACGAACGAACGAACGAACGAATGGATGAAATTTATTTGCACTATCAACAAAGTAATAATGCACAAATGAATAGCAAAAGTTAAAAGTGCTGGAGCAACCAGCGTTAACAAGGCAGAAAAAATCTGATGCAGAAAATCACAATCACTTTCAACTTTACCACAGTAACTCAAGGAGCCCCACAGGTTAGTAAAATAAAAGTGTTGATCATCTAAAAGTTTACAAATGAACCATACGGGTAAACTGACTACAGTAAAATAAATATTAACTAAATTTTATGTACTTTTCAGTTCGGGAGACCATTACGATGAGTATTTTCTAAACTTTGAGAAAATCTTGAGATACAATTGCTCATAATTTGCTAATAACGTATGTATATCCTCTAATTACTTTAAAAAACTTAAATTTAGTTTAAAATAACAGCTAGGTATTAATTAATACGACAGTGCAGTGTAGAACTCTTAATTTTGTAAAATTGACTTTTTTCTATTGTTATTTTTTTTTGTTATTTTTGTTTATTTGTGATTTTTTGGCACTAATTTCTTATTATGTTTAGATGGAATGACATGTTTTGGGTAATAAAAAGCAAAGAAAGAGCAAAATTTAACCGAGGCTTCGAATTTCTATTTGGTTCTTGAAAGCCCAAACAATTTCAGTGAAATTTCAATTTTTTAAAGAGGTTTTGAATGAAGCCAATGGCGCCATGACAACGCGAGAAGGAAGAGAATTCCAAGGCGATATAATTCTAACGATGAAAGAGTTTTGCCGTTCAATTTTGTACGTAGTAGTAGTAGTAGTAGTAGTAGTAGTAGTAGTAGTAGTAGTAGTAGTAGTAGTAGTAGTAATAGTAGTAGTAGTAGTAGTAGTAGTAGTAGTAGTAGTAAAATCTTTATTTGCCATTTTAAAAACATTGACCATCATAATAAAAGACAGACAATCAGTGTTAGTTCATATAAAAAACCTACACTGTTTTGGGCAACTGCGTCTGGTGCAAGCTAAACTATAAGTGCAATTAGAAATTCAAAAATGAAATATAAACTAGTTTAGTAAGGGCTAGGAAAAATGAAATTATGATTTGAGTAAGTATCATCGTGTTCGTATGTTGGATATTCAAAACGAGTCATTAAATGTTTTTTTTTTAATTTAGACTTGAATATTGTTAAAGAGCTGCTGTGTTTTAGTGATGTCGGTAATGAATTCCAAAGTTGTATTGCTTGCTTAGTAATGGAATTCTTTCCATATTGATTGTTCGTTCTAATGTTTCTTAAATTTAGTGTTCTCTTAATCATACTGAGGTTTTTATCGTAAAGCATAGCTTTGAAGTACATTTAATTTGATGTATGACTCTCTTTTCACTTTTTGGTACGTAAACACATAACTTTGTGCGTGAGCATGCATATTTACATACACGCACATGCACGCACATACACATGTACACTAGCTGCACGTGTTAGCCACGAAGGAAAACATACGAGAGCAATCAGCAAACCCGCGTAAATGTGCAAAACCCCTTAAATCACCATTTTATTGTAGTTTTATGTTACGCCTTCAGCAAATTCGACAAATTACAAGTACAAACCGCGTCTAAACGGTACAAAAAGGGTTAATTCAACGGCTCATATTAGCCGAGAATATAATTTACAATAAATGTTATCATGGCGCATTAAAAGTTGGAGTTGTTTCACACGATTTGACAATAAAATGCCCTGATTGGCGGTTCAAACGCTAGCAAAGCAGTTAAGCAGGTTTATGAGCCAATGCTTATTAATTTATAGCGCCTAAACGAGCTGGCTCGAGATATTTGTGGCCTTGTGACCAATCATCGAACAGCAAGAAGAACGAAAGTAATAAAACAAAAATAAACATACCTCTGCAGTTGAAGATACGTATAAACAAACATGTTGTTGTGGGATCGCTTACCAACGCGTAAGCTTGGGACAGTGCCCAGCGAATACCAGAATGATGTTGGTCACGTGACGCAGCTCGCGGCCAATCAGGCAGCGATGTTGTGCGAGGAGTAAAATCATCTGAATTTTTGCTAGGTAATAACGCTAAATGACTAATTGCGACAGGCAGAGAAAGTTGATCCGTAAAAGCATCAGGTTCACTTGAAATTTCAGCATAGGAACAGAAGCCGAAACGGTTTACTTAGCTTGCAGGAAAATCTGTAATTTTTTTTAATGGATGAAGCAGAAAATGTTTTGAAATTTCTCACGTTGCAACAAAAATTCTTTACGATCGATCTCTAAAATCTGCTTAATGTAGACAAATGTAACGTAAACAGCTTAATTAAATTATTATCAATAACATGAGTTTTTCATTTAGTAACTAGTCTATGGAAGCGCTCAGAATTCCTGTGTAAATGTGCTGAAAGTTGACGAAGTTTCAATGCTAAAGTTAAAATGGAGCACCAGGACAGTGTAAAAAACTTAAAAATGAGCATAGAATCAAGTCCCACATGCACGACAGAGAAGTATTATGGGAAAGGAATCTGGTGGAATGGAAGAAAGTAATACAGAATGGAATAAGTATGCAGAATAGAATAGAATAGAATAGAATAGAATAGAATAGAATAGAATAGAATAGAATAGAATAGAATAGAATAGAATAGAATAGAATAGAATAGAATAGAATAGAACAGAACAGGACAGGACAGGACAGGACAGGACAGAATAGGGACAGAATAGGACGGAATAGGGACGGAATAGAATATACATAGAATAAAATAGAACAGAATAGAATAGAATAGAATAGAATAGAATAGAATAGAATAGAATAGAATAGAATAGAATAGAATAGAATAGAATAGAATAGAATAGAATAGGACAGGACAGGACAGGATAGGACAGGACTGGAATAGGGACAGAATAGGACGGAATAGGGACGGAATAGAATAGAATAGAATAGAATAGAATAGAATAGAATAGAATAGAATAGAATAGAATAGAATAGAATAGAATAGAATAGAATAGAACAGGACAGGACAGGACAGGACAGGACTGGACAGGACAGGACAGAATAGGGACAGAATAGGACGGAATAGGGACCGAATAGAATATACATAGAATAAAATAGAACAGAATAGAATAGAATAGAATAGAATAGAATAGAATAGAATAGAATAGAATAGAATAGAATAGAATAGAATAGAATAGAATAGAATAGAACAGGACAGGACTGGACTGGACAGGACAGGACTGGACAGGACAGGACTGGACAGGACTGGACAGGACAGGACAGAATAGGGACAGAATAGGACGGAATAGGGACGGAATAGAATATACATAGAATAAAATAGAACAGAATAGAATAGAATAGAATAGAATAGAATAGAATAGAATAGAATAGAATAGAATAGAATAGGACAGGACAGGACAGGATAGGACAGGACTGGAATAGGGACAGAATAGGACGGAATAGGGACGGAATAGAATAGAATAGAATAGAATAGAATAGAATAGAATAGAATAGAATAGAATAGAATAGAATAGAATAGAATAGAATAGAATAGAATAGAGCAGAGCAGAACAGAACAGAACAGAACCGAACCGAACCGAACCGAACCGAACAGAACAGAACAGAACACAACAGAACACAACAGAACAGAACAGAACAGAACAGAACAGAACAGATCAGAACAGAACACAACAGAACAGAACAGAGTAGAATAGAATAATAGAATACATTGGTATTAACAGTAAGTTTAAGGGCCGAGGGACCGATTATTAAGTATCCTCGTTAAGATGCCAATAATTTCAAGACAATTTAATTAAATCAAAATGAAATTTACCCTGACAATCACTTACATATAGGAACACATAAACAACTTTTTATACTTAACATGTCAGCTTAGAAAAAAATATTGACAAAACAGCAGGAAAGAAGGCAAGACTCTTCACCTGTTAAAGTTTTATAAATTACCACGTGATTATTTTTACCTGCTAGTGTTGAGTTGGTAGCACCTCCCATCACTCCTGCTTCCTAATGAGAGGCATACCTGTACAGGTGACACTTAGACTGAATCTCATCAGTTAAGAACAGGTGGAAAGCGGCGGCGGCGTTGATTAATTTAAATAATATTTGTAACCTGTCATTTTGCACATGTTTACACAGAGCTGTACTAGTCAGACTAGACAAAATAAAACTAGTCACGTGACTAGACAAAATAAAACTAGTCACGTGGTTTAATTTGTAAAACATCCAAATGCCTTGGGCTTGCTCACGTTCTGAAATTCTAAGTTGAAATAATTAATAGGATCGTTGATGTTAGCAACATTTGTCAAGTCTCGTGTACACAAGAAAATATGTGTTTGAATTGATTGCACATGCGTAGAAAGCGATTTTTTAAGTGTTAATAAACACGAGTTGAATCAAGTGTTACAAATCTTTGCGGAGGTTTACCGTTTTACTGTAATGTAACGTTCTGTTCTGTTCTGTTCTGTTCTGTTCTGTTCTGTTCTGTTCTGTTCTGTTCTGTTCTGTCCTATCATGTCCGGTCCTGTCTGTTTATTCTATATTATTCTATTCTATTATGTCCCTATTCCAGATACTATTATTCCAGTTACAATTATTCCAGTTACTATTATTCCAGTTACTATTATTCCAGTTACAATTATTCCAGTTACAATTATTCCAGTTACTATTATTCCAGTTGTTATTATTCCAGTTGTTATTATTCCAGTTACTATTATTTCAGTTACTATTATCTCAGATACTATTATTCCAGTTGTTATTATTCCAGTTACTATTATTCCAGTTACTATTATTCCAGACACTATTATTCCAGTTACTATTATTCCGGATACTATTATTCCAGATACTATTATTCCAGTTACTATTATTCCGGATACTATTATTCCAAATACTATTATTCCAGACACTATTATTCCAGATACTAATATTCCAGTTGTTATTATTCCAGTTACTATTATTCCAGTTACTATTTTTCCGGATACTATTATTCCGGATACTATTATTCCAGATACCATTTTTCCAGTTGTTATTATTCCAGTTACTATTATTCAATATTATTCAGAGGATTAAGTCTCAATTTTTCTTGTGCATTAGATGTAAGAGGTAACGCTAGCGTAGAACACATACGGACTGTAAATTTCATTAAAGAACTTATATGGGCTCTAGAACGTAATTGTTTTCATTTTTTGACAGGAATGAAGTAATACTAACATATTATCTTACGGTAACTGAATTTATATATTCACATTGCTTACTGTTAATTAATTACTAATCTTGCTAATTAATGTTATTTTCTTTTTGATTTATTTGTATATTTTGATGTGATTGTACCACGAGTATGAGTAAGAATGATACAATTATGTGTATATGAGTACGAATAAGAATGATATAATTATATGTGTATACGAGTACGAATAAGAATGATATAATCATATCTGTATACGAGTACGAATAGGAATGATATAATCATATGTATATATAAACTTGTAACTTCCACAGCTAGATGATAATGTACAGTAATATCACGCTGTGAAATTTCAACTGTGCAGAGCACTTGCTTCTAATATTATTGCACGCTAAACATGGGCATATTTTTTCTGCGCCACCCTGTATATGTACCTCCAATACCACTAGTCCTTCGCCATAATTGGTTCAAAAAGCGGTGCAAAGGGAAGAGAAAAGCCGCCGACAATGACAGGTTTTTCTATATAAATGGCTGACTGCTCATATTTCTGTGGATTCGCCTACAACTAATTGAGCAAAGTTGACAAGGTGATATATATTCGACTCAAACTGTACAGCATTCCTAGCAATGTTCTAGATACGGAGAGTTAAACTATTATCACATTGTTGGCACTTACTTACATAAGCCAACAATACTTATATGCAAATATATAGACTGTCTTATTGTAGATATTTTAACAAGACAATATAGTCTTACTTATATACAGAAATATAGCTTATCGT
>JAQGDQ010001449.1:0-40466 GCA_030141605.1 Tubiluchus corallicola
GGGGTGGTGGTGGTGGTGGTGGCGGCGGCGGCGGCGGCGGCGGCGGCGGTGGCGGCAATAATAATAATAATAATAATAATAATAATAATAATAATTTTCTGCAGGTTTGTCAATCTTAATGGGCCCTGCATTGAATGCCGTACCGGAAGCCGTTCTATTTGGTGTATTTTTGTACATGGGTGTAAGCTCCCTGCAGGGGATACAACTCGTTGAACGTTTCGTAATGTTTTTCAAACCGTCAAAACATTTCCCGGATGTCGGATACGTAAAAAGGGTAAGAATATTAGGTAAAAACATTATCAGAAGTTTTGTCAGTGATAATAAAAAAAGATTAATGACTTTTGAGAGATTAAATATATCTCAATTGATTATTGCTTATTACTGATTACTACTGATTATTACTAAATATATTGCTTAATTTGGAAATCTCAGTTGTGTGGAGTTACAGAGGCATACGCACGTCTCTGTTGCTTGTCATGTTTGTGTAGATAAAATTGAATTAAATTCACTGACATGCTATGTGATTTGTATAGCTGCTATGTTGAAAATAAGAAATAAAATACTGTATCTTCTATCACTGAGAGAAACTTCTCAGTAAAAAGTTTGTGTGTAATTTTTTTTAACTAAGGTTTCATAATTTATTGTATATATTAATTTTGGTAGTGTATATACACATGTATTTGTGTGTATGTATAAGTACCAGTGCTATAGCTCCAATGATAGCACCATACTAAGCAGTCTACATATGAAATGAAAGGTCTCGGTCTGTTTCTTGACAATTGTTTTTTTTTAATCGGGGCCACCTGAAGGAACAGGGGATGAAAAACTTCTAAAAATCACCATTGTTTGCCTGTTTTTTTTGCAAAACTTTTATTTTTTATTTTTGGAAACTGGTACCAGGAGCGGTGCTGGTATTGATTGGATATTCCGTTCAGTGGTGGGTGTTGTAGGACTATTTAGATTTCACAGGAGGTCCACGGTTTCCCGCAACTGTTTTCCAGATCCAACTAGCCGATGTTTTTGAAATTTTGTCCGAACAGCGTGTAGAAAAACGTCCTAGCTGTCTACCAAAGAATAGTTGACTAGAGATTTCATATGAATTGAGGTTTCACTTGAAAAACTGCTGTCACAAAGCCATTGGTCAAGGGTCATTCTATTGTATTCTGCCCTTAATTTTGCCGCAGTAAAACCACTGCTGTCTTTGCATTGGTTAAATAAATGAACACTGTGTAGGTTGTTTGCGCAATATTGATTATAAGTGCATCTGTACGCAAATTTTTGCGGGATCTTGGCTGGTGTTAAATTATTTCATTTAATATTATCTTTTTTTATTGAGCAATTTCATGATGCTTTTTTTTAAACGAAGTTGTAATGAATAAATAAATTTGGCAGCGTTATAGCAAAGAATCAGTTATTGAACCAACCAACATTTATTATGTTTCTTTCAGGTTAGAACAATAAAAGTGCATCTATTTACTGCAATCCAGATATTCAGCATGGCCGTATTGTGGGCTGTAAAATCATCAGCTGCTGCACTTGCGTTTCCATTCATACTCATCCTAATGGTTCCACTGCGTTTTAATCTAAAGTGGATATTCACTCCTACAGAGCTTGAAGAGGTGAGGAAATTATAAAGGCTTAGATGTTGTTGTTGTTGGCTTCCTTCTGTTTCGGGGCCTAGGCGGTCACCCATCCAAGTACTAACCAGGCTTAGATGTAAACCTTGATTAAGTTTTATTGTATGGGAACCTGAGCCTATTCAAAATGGTCGATATATCCCGGCTGTATGTGTGCAAATTTCTAGAAAAATATGTACCATTGGTACATAAGGACAAATACAGGTAATATGCTCATTGGTAAAAAGTCACAGTTAAGAAAATCACTCATTAAAAAAAGTTACAAAGAAAAAAGTCACAGTAAAAAATTATTGTACTCATATTTGTATCACATTGTTTAGCTGGACAAAGAAGAAACGGAAGTGGATGAAGAGGAACCGGATGAACCGGATTTCTATGAACAGACGCACATGCCAATCTAGTTTTGCTGTGAAGTTCACGGAGAAGTCATGATAGTTGCCAACAATCATTAGTTAACCGGATGAACCAGATTTCTATGAACAGACGCACATGCCAATCTAGTTTTACTGTGAAGTTCACGGAGAAGTCATGATAGTTGCCAACAATCATTAGTTAACCGGATGAACCAGATTTCTATGAACAGACGCACATGCCAGTCTAGTTTTACTGTGAAGTTCAAGGAGAAGTCATGATAGTTGCCAACAATCATTAGTTAACCGGATGAACCGGATTTCTATGAACAGACGCACATGCCAATCTAGTTTTGCTGTGAAGTTCACGGAGAAGTCATGATAGTTGCCAACAATCATTAGTTAACCGGATGAACCAGATTTCTATGAACAGACGCACATGCCAATCTAGTTTTGCTGTGAAGTTCAAGGAGAAGTCATGATAGTTGCCAACAATCATTAGTTAACCAAATGAACCGGATTTCTATGAACAGACGCACATGCCAATCTAGTTTTGCTGTGAAGTTCACGGAGAAGTCATGATAGTTGCCAACAATCATTAGTTAACCGGATGAACCAGATTTCTATGAACAGACGCACATGCCAATCTAGTTTTACTGTGAAGTTCACGAAGAAGTCATGATAGTTGCCAACAATCATTAGTTAACTAGATGAACCGGATTTCTATGAACAGACGCACATGCCAATCTAGTTTTACTGTGAAGTTCACGGAGAAGTCATGATAGTTGCCAACAATCATTAGTTAACCAGATGAACCAGATTTCTATGAACAGACTCACATGCCTAGTTTTGCTGTGAAGTTCACGGAGAAGTCATGATAGTTGCCAACAATCATTAGTTAACTAGATGAACCGGATTTCTATGAACAGACGCACATGCCAATCTAGTTTTACTGTGAAGTTCACGGAGAAGTCATGATAGTTGCCAACAATCATTAGTTAACTAGATGAACCGGATTTCTATGAACAGACGCACATGCCAATCTAGTTTTACTGTGAAGTTCACGGAGAAGTCATGATAGTTGCCAACAATCATTACTTAACCGGATGAACCGGATTTCTATGAACAGACGCACATGCCAATCTAGTTTTACTGTGAAGTTCACGGAGAAGTCATGATAGTTTACAACAATCATTAGTTAACCAGATGAACCAGATTTCTATGAACAGACGCACATGCCAATCTAGTTTTGCTGTGAAGTTCATGGAGAAGTCATGATAGTTTCCAACAATCATTAGTTTTTATCAAAGAAATGCTATTAGTGATGTGGCAGCAGCATGAGTTATACACATTGGGTCCCATTTTGGTTTAAATTATGCCACATTGGCAATTTTATGTCAGTATTTACATTTAAAAGCGAATTTACTCATTTTTGATATCAACTGTTACTGTGCTTCATTTTACAAGTGAGTAGCTGGTTTATTTCAGATATATTACTTTACATGCGGCCTGTATAGACATGAAAACCTGCATTTGTTCCATGATAATCTAAATTATTTGAAATAGAATGTGAAGCATGAAACAACTTTTACTATAAATTTTGCTGCACGTGTGACACTTCAGCAATGAAACTCACTTTGAAACTTGCAACAGTGTATCATAAATCTAAGCATCCCAGTCAGCGTAACGATTCTGTCAATTATGACTTTACTGCAAACGCAATTTATAATTTTGGTGCTTTCCTGTGATCATTTTTTATTGATCAACGTAAACTAAATCAATACATCGTTAAACTTGTTATAACAAAGTGTTTATTAAATTGTTTATTATCGCATATAATCAATTTTAGAAAGATTCATGTTATTATCCCACAGTGCAATTGTTAATACCACCAAGTAAGAGGAAATTGTTCCAGAATTTAGCTAGTTTTTTATAATCACGATAAAGATTTACTTTCTACTTGAGGGCAATGTTAACTGTTACAGTCAGTAGTTTAGAATAACTCTTTGTGTCTTAGAATAACGTAGTTTTTATTTTTGCTCTGTGTAATAATGATATGGGGTTGTTGTAAAATCATTTTTATATATAAAAATTGAATATGTGGCTTTATACATTAGTCTTATGACTTGTTGATATTGTTTTTGAAACTGTAACATGTATGCAAGCCGTTTGTATAGAGCATAGTAATTTGTGATAGCCAATGTTAGATGCTTGTGAATGATGTAATGAGAATTAAATGTTGAAAATCAGAAAGTAATGCTCATATCATTTTTGCACCGTTTGCCAGTGTGGAATTTAGATGATCTTAGTAAAGCTAGTGTGTTTAAGTAACATGTAGGTGTATTTCAAAGTTTGTCTCACTACTTGTGTTGCTGTTGGCTGTTAATAATGTAGGAACTTACAGAAGTTTTACTGATGCAAATGTAAAAAGTTTTAGTCAACTTTGTTGATAAGTTGTCGAATAATATTATTTATTCACATATCATAAAAACTGTGTGCTGTTAAAAACGTTAAAAACGTTATTTCTTAGTTAAAGACATTTTCTAAAAATGTTTTAAAAAATCTCGAGTGTGAAAACTGCTAATTGTGATTGCTAAGCTGTGAAATTTTTAATGTTTTGCAATTGTTGCTTGTTGTTATATGGATGTGCAAATATAAGTTTATAAAAGTTACTTTCTGTTGTACAGTTTTTGTCTATTTGAGGTGGTGGTGCAGCTATAATAATAATAATAATAATAATAAATAATAATAATAATAATAATCATAATAATCTTTATTTAAAGTCGGCTTTTGGGTCAACAATTAACATTAGCTCAAAGAGCTATTATCGCCGACTGTAAATAACAACCTACAACTACATAACAGAGACTATTATTACCCCACTTTTACCCAAAATGAAACCCTATTTGTCTATTTGAGGTGGTGGTGCAGCAGCTTTCGATTCAATCACCATTTATACACTAAACAGATTGTTGATCTAATGCCTTTTTATTAATGGCTGGTTTTTTTGAATTTGGGCATACTAGACATTGTCGGAGGCCGTACAGATTATAGTCCTGATGAGCAAAATGTTTTTGTTGTGTCTTCTCTACTCAGCAGGGCCGGCCTTAGGTAATTGGAGGCCCTAGGCGAAGTGAATTTGGTGGCCCCAAATGAAATAGAAAAATGAAAAATAAATACGAAAAAAATAAAATTACGCAATTTACGAGAGAGAGAGAGAGAGAGAGAGAGGAGAGAGAGAGGGAGGGAGGGAGAGAGAGTTATTTGGTTTTGGGATCTTATGTGAGATGGAGATGCAGCCAAACCTCATTATAATGACCACTTTATAACGCCAAACTTGTTGAACACCCAAATGTTTGCAAACAAAATGTCTATATTTGCATAGACAAGTATGTATCTGTGTAAAGCACCTCGTTATGATGCCAGACTCACTTAGCGCTGTACATTAAATTACTTTATGTTGGAGATATAACAGAGATGCATAAATTTGGTGATAGGTGGCTTAGAAACCTATAGAGGAAACAGAAATCACTCGCTGACAATTACAGAAAAGCATCCCAATATAACACCCAGTTCAAATTTAAATAAAACCTATTGTGCTTGATAGGCATATCATTTCAATCAAGATTTATTTAGTGAGCTAATAGTGATTTCAATTTTAACACAGCTTGATAATTAAATTAGAAAAAATAGAAGATAACACATCACTTGCTGTGTGAAAGTGAAATGCTTGTAGCAATAATAGGTGAGCAGGTAACATTAATGTACAGTAACTCACACATAATCACGACAATACGAAACTGTTGTAAAATTGTACAAACAATTGTTTAACAGTATTTATATACAATCAGGATTAAGAATACATCAGTGGCCATTTAAACTGCGTGGTGGGACGTTTGCACAGCTCCTGGAACTTTGAATGTGGTTCCTTTGTCGACCCTTTTACTATAAGTCTTACTACAACATTTAGAATACATAAGATGTAGTAAAGCTAAAACAATTGCACAGTACAATATACCTATCAACAAAAACAAAGCAAATGCGGCACCCTCAGCTGCTGAATAAAACAGTCCTTCAACGGCAGTAGCTATCAGGAAAATGATACTTACTGATAAAATGATTGCGTTGATGATGTAGGTTTTTGTGCTGATGCTACCGGAATCACCTAATTTCATACTTACACTACGAAACGTTTTTTTCCTAATTGCAGGTTTGATATCTCGATCTGATATCGTTTCTTGACTTTTAATAAGTGCTACGTCACTCTCGCCAAGTGAAAGACTTCTGCTACCTCTGACACTAGTAATAGATTTTTTATGTTTCGGTACATACGATGCACCCACCGCTTGCTCCATTCCGCTTCGTGCTGGCGAAGGTACTGACGGATTGCACTGTGCTGCAATTGCTTGGATCCGATAAGCTGCTACATCCGTACTTAGTTTGCCTTCAGAACGGCATTGTTCGGACGCATGAATTGCTGATTGTACTTTGACTAGATCCTCCTTGGAGACGGGCGTTGGACTCGCAGAGGAAGTGAAAACGTTCCTCAAGTCATTTTTAATAGCTGATAATTCGTCAATGAGGCTAAGCCGTGGACTACTTTTTTTAGATACGACCACATTAGCATACATTGAAGGGTTACTCTGCAATTTCTTGCACAGCTCTACCATTTCAGTACCTAGCAAGGATTTATTTGCATCGTCAGGGTCGTAATTATCCACCAGAGAATCAATGATGCCACCAACAACACTAAGGTATGTCCTTGGCTTGTGTAATTCGTCCATAACTTGCTCTTTGAAGATTTCTTGTTCAACAGGTCCTCCCATTGACTGTTGAGCTTTAAGAAGCACATTCTGGACAACCGCTTTTGCCTTGTCTCTTATAATTTCATCCTGCAGTGTTTGATTTTCCAAGTAATCTAACACTTTTGTGTTTCTATCGTTCACGTCAGCATTTTTGTAGCTTAGCGGTCGGAAAGGCTTTTGACATTGTCTGAAGTCAGTTTTACCGGAAAGCAATGCTTCTTTCCTAACGTTAAATTTGCAATGTGTCACTAACCCATTCATATAAAACGCAAAATATGCTTGCTTTGCTGCGGCCTCGATTAAGTTCCTATTAAAGCAACACTTTTTGAACAGGATTTTTCCCACTTGTCTACACAGTTCATTAAGGAAGGCGCTATCAATGTCACATCCATTTTTTGACTTGGAATTTTTTATTTGCATTCGGGTTGCCTTGACAACGAGTGCTATGACGTTGTGAGAAAACCACTGCAAATCACACTGAAATGCTTGTTCTGTAAAACTGGCTAAACTAGCTTGTTTTTCAGTACACTTCACTGACGAATACAAACAAGACAAATATACTGGCATGATGCCAATTATGCACTTCAATAAATTACTAGTTGTAACATCCTCTGTGAGCCAGGTTTTAGTTGCTGAAGATATGTCGGTTTGTGACATAGAAACACCTAGTGATTCACACAGACTGTTCAGAAGTTCAACACTATGCACGTGTGCTTGTTTAGTCATCACATTATGTATTTCTAGCATGTCGTTCACCAAGATTAAAGCCATTTCGATTTGCACTTGTTCCCTGAAGTTAATATCAGTGCAAGCCTGCACAGCTTTCCACTTGCATCTAAAGTGCATGGAGCATGTGTTTGGTAAAGGATTTGTTAAATCTGATGTGAGCGATTCAGGCATAGCATGTACAGCCAATTCCCTAAAATTAGTAATTGAAATGCTCATGTATTCCACAAAGTAATCATCCTCACGTTGGAAAATAGTTCTCTGTAAATCTGCACAGATGGGGTCAATCTCATCAGAACTTTTTGTACCACATTCTTGATTCAATAACTCCGATAATTCCTGCACCCAGGTGTTCACTTTATCTTCTGTCAATGAATCAACGCCGTGTTTCTCTACAAATGTTAACAGTTCGCTCACGTAGCTCTCGCTAAACGACTTCACAGTTGCACCGAGAACAGCTTTGTCGTGTTCTTTCATGATGCTAAATAAATGCTTGCTGTTAAATGGTCCTGGGTCATTTTTTAAACATTGTGAAGAATTTTCGTCAAAAAAGTGCTCGGCACGCTCGTATCCTAAAACCGCAATATTGAGTTCACTGCCGTCTGGACCATGGTCTTTTAAAATCGTGTACACCTCACCAGGCCTGTATTCATGAATGACGTTTGCTATATTCGCTTTATTATTGCCATTCAGCCGGTCGGGATTCAGGTAAACTTCTAGTTCTTGAACAGGTCCCGTACGAAATTTCGCAAAGTCTGGATCACTCCCTTTTACCGGGTTTAAATTCATCTCCATTCTATTCCTGCGACTTTTCACCGTTTCCAGGAGTCTCCTCAACATCAACTCGTATTTGTTTGGCGCAGCTATTGGTAAACTGTCTTCTGAACTTGTGTCTTGATCAGGGATGTAAGGCTGTCTTTGTTTCACATTCAGTTTAACTGATTCCCCACCACCAATGTCTACAACAATGTAAGGAGCTGGAGGGACATATTTATCTGTTTGAACGGCATCATCTGCAAGAATAAACAGCTTATTTATTTATTAATTGATATTTATTAACTCATGCCATTTTATGATGTACCATAAGATCATTTTAGTACAAATGCATAGTTTCTAACCATTGGCACACTGACATTGGAAAGTTAATCTATGCAAATAACGATAATTTTTTTACGCCATTGTATGATGTACCATAAGATCATTTTAGTACAAAAGCATAGTTCCTAACCATTGGCACACTGACATTGGAAAGTTAATCTATGCAAATAACGATAATTTTTTTATGCCATTGTATGATGTACCATAAGATCATTTTAGTACAAATGCATAGTTTCTAACCATTGGCACACTGATTGGGTTTTTGGTTTTTTTTGTTGTTGTGTTGTTTGTGTGTTTTGGTGTTGACGCACCACTCAAATTATTCGAAAGTTTAGGTGTATTTTTACCTGTATAATTTCATACATGTGAGAGATTATAATGATGTTCAGATTATATGTAATTTAACAATTGCAGTATTCAGTTCTTAAGTGGCATTTACCAAAAGACCAAATGTCTATGCATTATAGATAAAAATCTTTTTATATTGTTTTCAAAGCACCCGTTTATCAGACTTGCATTATTTTTTCTGCACCTATTTCCTATTGATTTTTTACACGCGGCCATTCCTCATATGGGTACAGTATAACGTATTCTAGTTGTCTGGTAAACGCTGCTCAATACTGTCGATTGACAAAGACAAAAATGACTCAAAAGTCAAGCTAAACAATGGAGTCGCTTACAAAATACAACAAATATTCAAAAATGTAGCTATTGTATCACTTAAAATGTATTTTACCTAATAAGCTAAACATACCTGATAGTAAACGCAAAAGGTACAGCCTGAGAAGAAAATAGGCAACAATGCAGACTGTAATTAGATCGATCGTAGAAAGTATGAAAATCCACTGCACTTGTTTTTTGAAAAGATCTTCCACAGAAAAATTCTCCTGATGAAAATCGCCAACGGCTCCAGCTACTCTTGCAATCATATACCTGTAATCATATACCTGTAATCATATACCTGCAATCATATATCTGTAATCATATACCTGCAATCATATACCTGCAATCGTATACCTGTAATCATATACCTGTAATCATATACCTGCAATCATATATCTGTAATCATATACCTGTAATCATATACCTGCAATCGTATACCTGCAAGCGTATACCTGTAATCGTATACCTGCAATCGTATACCTGTAATCGTATACCTGCAATCGTATACCTGCAATCGTATACCTGTAATCATATACCTGCAATCGTATACCTGTAATCGTATACCTGCAATCGTATACCTGCAATCGTATACCTGCAATCGTATACCTGCAATCGTATACCTGCAATCGCATACCTGCAATTGTATACCTGCAATCGTATACCTGTAATCGTATACCTGCAATCGTATACCTGCAATCGTATACCTGCAATCATATACCTGCAATCATATACCTGCAATCATATACCTGCAATCATATACCTGTAATCATATACCTGCAATCATATACCTGTAATCATATACCTGTAATCATATACCTGCAATCATATACCTGCAATCATATACCTGTAATCATATACCTGCAATCATATACCTGTAATCATATACCTGCAATCATATACCTGGAATCATATACCTACAATCATATACCCGTATACCTGCAATCGTATACCTGCAATCATATACCTGCAATCATATACCTGCAATCATATACCTGCAATCATATACCTGCAATCATATACCTGTAATCATATACCTGCAATCGTATACCTGCAATCATATACCTGTAATCATATACCTGTAATCATATACCTGCAATCATATACCTGTAATCATATACCTGTAATCATATATCTGTAATCATATACCTGTAGTTATATACCTGTAATCATATACCTGTAATCATATACCTGCAATCATATACTTGTAATCATATACCTGCAATCATATACTTGTAATCATATACCTGCAATCATATACCTGTAATCATATACCTGCAATCATATACCTGCAATCATATACCTGTAATCATATACCTGTAATCATATACCTGTAATCATATACCTGCAATCATATACCTGTAATCACATACCTGCAATCATATACCTGCAATCATATACCTGAAACAAACAGCTCACCAGATATGTGGACATCATCGGTGACTAAAGGAAATTGATCGTGAACGATATTAATCAGAAGTGAAATGCAATGTTAATCATTTGCCCAAATGTTTGTTTAGTTATATGCAATCCATACTATAATGTAAGTGTAAAAAACCTCGGCATGGAAAACTATTTCGTGGATAAATGGATTGCATGACCAAATATTACTAATACATTGCAGTGGTGGGCTAGGAACAGGATGAGCTGATGGGCATATTAGCCAAGGTGTCTTGGAGTTTGCACAAAATGCCACAAAATTTTCGGTTAAAGTCGCACTAGTTTCGTTAAGCGAGGACATAATGTATATGCTCTAGCCTCAAATTACCGAAATCGCTCTCAGAATCTTCATTAGGCCTGTTGCAATGATACTGTAGCTAAACTGAAAAAACGTACATGACCATTAAGAGGGCATTCATAAAGATGAAGAGGTTTAATTTCTGCATTCCCGGTAAACAACGACGCCTAGCTGTTTTCCGCTGCCAAGAGTTGCTAGTGCAGTTCATGAACATCGTCAGAGTCATTATTGCCGTCGCCACTAATCCGGTGGGAATGATTCCCTGAAAATCCAAATTATGCAATATAGAAAATTAGAAACAATTGAAATTGTATCCACTCAAACAGTTCAATCTGTTTTGTGCTTAAACACTGTTCTATTTGTTAAAGCAGTTTATATGCGCTACCGGCCAGCAGGGGGCAGCACTGCTGCAGTTCATCAAAGCGCTCTACAGCATTTCCTAAAAAAAGCCAACTTTCCATTTTCATTTTTTAATTGAGCAGATAGACAAAGTAGATACATATATACTTAATGATGCACGTAGCTTGTCTGTAGCACAAGGGATTGCAGTTTTACTGAATATATTGCCTTTCCATAGCTAGATAACATAGCTAGATAACATAGCTAGATAACATAGCTAGATAACATAGCTAGATGACATAGCTAGATAACATAGCTAGATAACATAGCTAGATGACATAGCTAGATAACATAGCTAGATGACATAGCTAGATAACATAGCTAGATAACATAGCTAGATAACATAGCTAGATAACATAGCTAGATAACATAGCTAGATAACATAGCTAGATGACATAGCTAGATAACATAGCTAGATGACATAGCTAGCATCACTTATATAACATTCGAAGTTGGTAATTCATTTAAATTATGAACATTACGGTGACATGTTTTTTTTGTGCTATAATTCTTGACAAGTTTTAATAAACCAAGTCACTAAAACTAATAAAACTCTTCTAAATGGTATGACAGTTAGTATACCACCTTACCGAATGCACATTTTTTCCTTTTATTTTTTACTACAAAATGCAAATGTAGTTTTCTAAAATACACAATCAAAATATTTAACCTTCTTAATCCAGTTGTTTGCAGAAATGATCATCCACTGAAACCAAAATGCAATGACAACTAGCAAAAGAATAGTCACTAACACAGTAACATTCATTCTAGGTGGAACGGTGAGAAAATATGACTGGTTGTCACTAGCTGGACGAGGATCTGTGTCCATTGTTGAGTCAGTGGTCAGTTGTTATTGCACCTGTGTTGAACTGGACGATTTATTAACTGAAAGAAAAACAGATTGTTTGTTGTTATAATTTGGTACCAACCTGCAAAATCAAGTAAAATATATTTGTGCGCTTGCAAACCAAAACTGTCCATAAGTTGGCATAGTTAAAATTACGTTATGATGCTTCAAGTAGAATGCACCAAAAAACTGGTCAAATGTTAATTTTTTGTTTTTTTTTATAAAAACAAATGCTAAATATATTTTACTTTTATATTCCAGCATCAAATTGTCAAAGAAATGTTGAAAACACACTAGAAATCTAATTTTATAACCCCACACCTACTTTTCTGACTATAAACTAGTTACTGTAATTCTAAAAAACTTGTATTTTCAAACTTTGATAATTTTGCTCTGTTTTTTTCTCTTGCCAAGCCCAGATCTTTGTCAAGAAGAACCATCTACTGGATTTATACATAACTTCAATGTACTCTTGTAAAGTTCATGGTAATCATACTTTTGTACGGTTGCTAAGTGTTTTGTAGCGACGAGACAAAAACAAAGGCTGACATTAACAGTGATTTTCTCAAGTTTATGTTTTCAGTGTGCAGCCTGCACCTCAACTTCAATGTGGATTATCTGAGCTTAGAAATAACATAGAGTGATGAGCTTGGTATTAAAATGATCCTTATGAAATGGAGATTCATCGTGTGTGAATAACACGAAAAGATTAACAGCTGATTTATGGACAATCACACATTTAAAACCATTCTAAAAATGCACTGTACAAAATGACAACTTACATTTTAAATTATAAGTGTAAACATTTATAACACAAAATGGACTGGAAATCAAAGAGTTTTTGACATTATACCCTAACCCTAACCCTAACCACATCAGAGACTACTTGTCAAGCTAAGAGCTTATAGAATAGGTAGCAAAGTCATACGTTAGGCAGAAGAACTTTTGTGTAATGGAAGGCAAAATGTCATGATGAATTGAAGTGAGTAAAATTTTCAAAATGTTCTAAAGTGCCCTTTGAAATTGGTCCATGCCTTTCTCTTTTATTCCTTAATGACCTGCCAGATCAAATGCCTGCGACTGTGAAGCTTTTTGCGGCTGATACAAAAATGTATAGCCCACTAGATAGTGATCAATGAATGGTTCAGTTTCAACAGGACATTAACACTCTTGCTGATCGGTCTAAATGATCAATTTATGGCAATTGAAGTTTAATACTGAGAAAAGTAAACTGATTCGTATGGGTTATAATAATCAAAAATGCACTTATGCCGCGCAAGATTATAAAACCATTAGTGGTGACAAAGTTTGAAACACACTTGGGTTTCACAATCATACAAGCTCGGGGTAAACAAAACCAATAAAATTCTAGGAGCTGTCAAACATACATTCACGTATAAAAACAGTGAAATGGTTTTGATCAGATAATCAAAACTCTTATTAGGCCACACCTAGAATGCTAATGTTGTTTGGAGACCAAGGTGTGTGGGAGATGCTCAACTCGTAGAAAATGTTCAAGAAAGGGCTACCAAGCTGGTTCCTCATTTAGTAACTTGGACCACACAGAAATATTATGAAAATTAAACATTCAATCTTTACAACGTAGACACCAACGAAGTGACATGCTTTGGGTTTTAAAAAAATATCACTAAAATTGACGTTTTGGACGAGTCATCCTTCATGTGGAATGCAGGAACTCCAGCACTGGATGTTAGAATTATGTCTTCAACAATCGAGTAGCCAATAGCTGGGATGGTTTAAGCAGCAAAACAGTAACATCTAAGTCAATAAATGAATTTATAAGAAATGTGGAAATGACTAGAATCACAAAAAATTCTTTGTACTGTACACACACTAGATGCCATTAAAGGCATTAGAGGTGGTCTACGGGTCTACATTTAGCCTTTCACTGATGTGAAAATTGACGGAAGAGCGAGAGAGCTTAACGTGTGCACCATCTTCTAAACGACGTCCAGGTTTCCGCTTAGCTTTGATTAATAGCAAGAAAGCAATTGAAACAAACTCAAGGTTAAAGAAATCGGTCACCTACAGGAAGCAAAAATATAAAACGTTCAATTATGAAAATGTTAGTCTTGCACTCTTGCTTCGGTTTCAGAATTTGCTTATTTCCATGGTGATAGCGTTGCAGGCTTGCACAACAAAGACCTTTAGGTTAAAACTTCGCTAATTTAATTCAATTTATTTTACTTTCTGTTCCCAACGGCAAAACCACTGGCAAAATAATTTTGTATTAAATAAACAAGAAACTATGGCAAATAATACAAAACAAATAAGGCATGCGTACACCCGTCTATATAAACAGAGAAACAAGCCTATAAAAACTAAATTAAAATGCTATGTTTTAATTATCCCTAATAATTTATTTATAAACTTAAATTCATTATTAATTTTTCAATTGTGGAGACGCATTCTTATAAGCTTTGTGAAACCACTTTAGCACTTGCTGTCCTACCAATTGCAATCGCCCATGTTTCTATATTTTTTGGCATTTAAGTAAAAATGGTGTGTTAATGAGATCTTTTTGGATGAAAATAATGTAATTCAGCAACTGTCCTCCTCACTCACTGCATGTCATCTGCCAGTAGTATAACAAGTTTCTCAACTTTTTTTCATCATTACAGACCGTGCATTCATCTGCTTAACTTCATTGTGCAGATCCTGATTTGAAATTTATTATCTTTTTTGGCCGTTCTGTTATTCAAATGTTAATGCAGTTTCTTCGTTGATAAGCTCGTTCTTAACAGAATCAGAAAGTCTCCAAATTCTCGAGTGCTTGGGGTGTGGAATTAAGACTCACAAACAAATTTAGAGTGAAAAGAAGTGACCACCGTTCACAGGGCCACTGGCCACAGCATATCCCACAAACATTTCACTTAACTATAGGTGATCTAGATAAAATAGATCTTTGTGTAGAACTGTAGAAACTGAAACAACATTGGGCAGGCAGAATTCTAAAATTAAAGAAGTCAATCCTGACTGGTAAGACTGAACTAATGAATCCACTACAGCTTGCAAAAAATGATGTTGCTTAAAGAGACATAAAAAGATAAATAATTTTCCCTAAAAGTAAACAAATTGTAACAAATTTTCAGATAACATTTTTATTAATTTAATACAGTGATAAATATTAGCTAGCATCATAAAGTTGCGACCTTCTTTTATTTTCCTTGTTAGATTAAGCAAAACAGAAGCGCACAGAAGTGACACAAAACAGTGAAAAACAAATGGGTGTAATGATAATTGTTCTATAAGACACAATGGATTAAGCATACCGTGAGAGTTTAATTACAGATAATTATAAATGAAAATGCAGTAAGAGTAAAACAATTTACTGGCTGTCAACTTATGTGTTCTAATCTCATTGACTACAAACTCCACAGCTCAACTTTAAAATTATGCACCCAACACTTACCGATACTGTAGTCATTAATTTGCTGTAATACTATCACCAACACCCCAAAAAGTCTAGCATGTGATGAGCAAAATGCATCACTTAATTCATCAGTAACTTATTAAAATAAGTGGAAAAATACCAGATTCATAGTGACATTATTTAGGAAGCACGTTGCCTTTATAAAAAAATTAAATTATTTATAGCAAATGCAATAAATTCTATAACCATAGTCTAGACTTAAGTTCAGCTAGACTTAAGTTACAAAGATGTAAGTTTACATAATAAAATCGTGGAAAATGTTTATTGTTGTTGCAGAGTCCGTTTTTTCCATGTAGAAGCCACACTGCAATGGAAGCGTAGTCACCAATGACTGGCAATTTTATTCTTGACCAACAAAGTCCATAATTTCCGCAGTTCAGCTCCCAAAAAATTACTTCATTTACCACTAAAATCTCACACATGTATTAGGAGGTTTTTGCTTGATTTGCTGCTTGTTGAGCTTGCCGTATTTGTTCTAGAAAAGCTGGATCAACTGCAACCCAGGAAATGATGTTCCTCTCTCCTACGAATTCTCCAACTGGAGACTTGATATTTGGGGGCAACAGCGCCAAGTACAAAGGAGTATCCGCACCTAAATAGTAAAATTTATTGTAAGTGTTAATTTTCAAGAACCAATACCTTCCGCGTCTATTTTCAATGTGATGCTATGCATTGTGTCTAACGGGTGTGTCTTTTGACTCATGCCAAGGAGCAGAAGGCCATCTTTTTCGCACATGCCAATGTATAAGTTCTTAACATGAGGGGGCCGACTGTTAAAATTATTTTAGTTAATATGGAGGGCTAGGAAATTTAGATGTTCAAATTAATAGGTGATGCAAAATTTCAAAGCTTTTTGAGCTCTCTGTAAAAATTCGTCTAATCTTGTGTTTAAATTAAATTAGGTAACATTAAAAGGAGCAATTACCACGGTACAAAACAGCTGCCTTCTAAGTCTGAGTAGTAAAATACATAATTATAATACCTTCATCGATTGTTTTCTGCCCGCCGTGACTTGACATATCTGTAGCCACTAATCCTGGACAACACTATTAAAAAAACAATAATTATTACGAAACAAACACCGGGTTCTGTTATGACGTGTGAAGTGAAGTCATCTTTGCGAAAACATCCAGCAATTTCAGATAATTTTGTGACCCTTGATTCGATATTTTAACTTTAATGTTTTTGCAAAATACCAACTGATGAACAGAAAATAAAAAAAAAACGGCTGTTTTCATTATCTCTGTATTGATGTAGCTTTGTGTTTCTTACAAAATGAGAATTTTCAAGTACCCCTAGCTATAAATTAATGCAACTTAATTTCATAATTGTACTGATTACAAACCAATATGTGTATAATACATGCTTTCAATTGTGTACAACGAAATTGTTATTGTCATTTCCAATGAATTTATTTTTCACAATTTTTTATTTTCTAATTTTATGGTTATACAATTGTGACATACTGTGGTATGTACAACTTCAGATATCATTTATGACATTTTATGATAAAGAATAAACGGATTTTTTGGTATTACGGAATAAATGCTTTCTTTTATTTGGACTGAGCACATCACAGTGCATCACATGTGGATAAAAATAATAAAACAAAATATTATAAAGCCTTTTCACACCAATCGTTCAAGCCAAGGTCATTTTATCCAGAATTACAGGAGAATCGTAGTAGTTTAGTTAGAAAAGGGACACAGGCGTTCTTTGCGCCTAACCGCCATTTTGTAAGAACGTGTAGAAATTGTACAAATAAATACAAATAAACTTACAAACAGAAACAAAACAAATTACCATGACCCTGATTAATTAGAATCCATGGCAGGGAATGATATTTTACCAACATATAGATCCATAATCAATGCAGCAGACCATCCGTCAATGAGCATCGTCACATCGAGGAACCATGAGCCTAGCCATCATGGTACGTGCATCGAAATCATAGCTGTACAGAGATTGTTTGTGGTGGCTTATACATTGCAGATTTCTCTATTCTAATGTGTTTGGCAAAAACAACGGCCCTGCAACTCCAAACGACTTTGTAGGCTCTGTACCTCTAGGATTCGTCAAAATGTCTCAACAATACACAATTCTCACACAATCAGCTTCTTATAACACCGAGTTGCAGCAGTTTCCCCAGCAACAGATGTGGTTTCAGCAGCCAATCATAACACCGAGTTGCAACAGTTCCCCTAGCAACAGACGTGGACTCAGTAGCCAATCATAACACCGAGTTGCAGCAGTTTCCCCAGCAACAGATGTGGACTCAGCAGCCAATCATAACACCGAGTTGCAGCAGTTCCCCCAGCAACAGATGTGGACTCAGTAGCCAATCATAACACCGAGTTGCAGCAGTTCTCCCAGCAACAGATGTGGACTCAGCAGCCAATCATAACACCGAGTTGCAGCAGTTCCCCCAGCAACAGATGTGGACTCAGTAGCCAATCATAACACCGAGTTGCAGCAGTTCCCCTAGCAACAGATGTGGACTCAGCAGCCAATCATAACACCGAGTTGCAGCAGTTTCCCCAGCAACAGATGTGGACTCAGTAGCCAATCATAACACCGAGTTGCAGTAGTTCCCCCAGCAACAGACGTGGACTCAGCAGCCAATCATAACACCGAGTTGCAGCAGTTTCCCCAGCAACAGATGTGGACTCAGTAGCCAATCATAACACCGAGTTGCAGCAGTTCCCCCAGCAACAGATGTGGTTTCAGCAGCCAATCATAACACCGAGTTGCAGCAGTTCCCCCAGCAACAGACGTGGACTCAGCAGCCAATCATAACACCGAGTTGCAGCAGTTCCCCTAGCAACAGACGTGGACTCAGCAGCCAATCATAACACCGAGTTGCAGCAGTTCCCCCAGCAACAGACGTGGACTCAGCAGCCAATCATAACACCGAGTTGCAGCAGTTCTCCCAGCAACAGATGTGGACTCAGCAGCCAATCATAACACCGAGTTGCAGCAGTTCCCCCAGCAACAGATGTGGTTTCAGCAGCCAATTATAACACCGAGTTGCAGTAGTTCCCCCAGCAACAGATGTGGACTCAGTAGCCAATCATGACACCGAGTTGCAGCAGTTCTCCCAGCAACAGATGTGGTTTCAGCAGCCAATTATAACACCGAGTTGCAGCAGTTTCCCCAGCAACAGATGTGGACTCAGCAGCCAATCATAACACCGAGTTGCAGCAGTTCCCCTAGCAACAGATGTGGACTCAGCAGCCAATCATAACACCGAGTTGCAGCAGTTCCCATAGCAACAGATGTGGACTCAGCAGCCAATCATAACACCGAGTTGCAGCAGTTTCCCCAGCAACAGATGTGGACTCAGCAGCCAATCATAACACCGAGTTGCAGCAGTTCTCCCAGCAACAGATGTGGACTCAGCAGCCAATCATAACACCGAGTTGCAGCAGTTCCCCCAGCAACAGATGTGGACTCAGCAGCCAATCATAACACCGAGTTGCAGCAGTTCCCACAGCAACAGATGTGGACTCAGCAGCCAATCATAACACCGAGTTGCAGCAGTTCCCACAGCAACAGATGTGGACTCAGCAGCCAATCATAACACCGAGTTGCAGCAGTTCTCCCAGCAACAGATGTGGACTCAGCAGCCAATCATAACACCGAGTTGCAGCAGTTCCCACAGCAACAGACGTGGACTCAGTAGCCAATCATAACACCGAGTTGCAGCAGTTCCCACAGCAACAGATGTGGACTCAGCAGCCAATCATAACACAGAGTTGCAGCAGTTCCCCTAGCAACAGACGTGGACTCAGTAGCCAATCATGACACCGAGTTGCAGCAGTTCCCCTAGCAACAGATGTGGACTCAGCAGCCAATCATAACACCGAGTTGCAGCAGTTCCCACAGTAACAGACGTGACTCAGCAGCCAATCATAACACCGAGTTGCAGCAGTTCCCCCAGCAACAGACGTGACTCAGCAGCCAATCATAACACCGAGTTGCAGCAGTTCTCCCAGCAACAGATGTGGACTCAGCAGCCAATCATAACACCGAGTTGCAGCAGTTCCCCTAGCAACAGATGTGGACTCAGCAGCCAATCATAACACCGAGTTGCAGCAGTTCCCCCAGCAACAGATGTGGACTCAGCAGCCAATCATAACACCGAGTTGCAGCAGTTCCCCCAGCAACAGACGTGACTCAGCAGCCAATCATAACACCGAGTTGCAGCAGTTCCCCCAGCAACAGACATGGACTCAGTAGCCAATCATAACACCGAGTTGCAGCAGTTCCCCCAGCAACAGACGTGACTCAGCAGCCAATCATAACACCGAGTTCGAGCAGTTCCCATAGCAACAGATGTGGACTCAGCAGCCAAGCAAAAATCCTTTTCTCGACGAAATTTCACTGATACTTTAAAGACCACAAATGAATCATCCTGGTCTTCTTTCAAGAAAGCAGATAAAAGAAACGAAAATCACTTTCCTTGAGACGACAATTAATTACAGACGGACTTGATGCGTATCAATTTAGTGAACAACAGGATTACCAAAAATTGCTGGAAAAACGTTTTCCCTTTTATAGCGGTTTTATCCTTAGTGTCAGTAATAATGAATTCAGAGTTCAATGAATCCCAGAGGAGCAAAAATTTACCTGTGCTTAACCACTGAAGTCGTGTGGCGGAATGTTGCTATCAAAAAACGGGAAGGGAGAGGTATTGAAGGATGGGAATGAACCCAATCATAACACAGAGCAAAAGTGAACATTTCACTGCGCTAAAAATTAAAATGGTGTACAAGATGATCTCCATCATAAGCTTAGCACTTCTAGCGCCATTAATTAGAGAATGTGCCAGCTTTGTCTCAAACACCAAGACGACAAGAATAAATTTAACAACTTTATTGTAACTCGCAAAGCAACGAGGTTGTAACTAGAAAGACGAGCGCAACCCGAAAACAAAGAAGTTGAAAACAAAAGGGCAACATTGCAAAAGGGATAAAGTTGATAATACTAACAACACTCATGTATACTGGCGTAGGGCAGCTACGACGTGACAACAATTACGGGAACTGGTATACGTGAACCTTAACTTTTTAAAATATTAAGTTTTTACTAGTGAATTTACTTACCTCAAATGTTTAGGGTCTACTGAAGAAGTAAAAAGTTAACTAAAAGTCACTTACAGCATTCAGGACAATGTCTTTACGTGAATCTTTCTTGAACTCCCGTGCATGGACAAAGCTCAATGCTGTCACAAAAACTTTTGACATTCCGTAACAGGTCATCTTCCATCCATTTTCTTTCTGCCTTCCATTTTTCACATCTCTGTCAGTGTTAAGATCTTAGTTTAGTGACTGGATATTTCAATTAAAATGAATACATTACTTGTTCTAACTTTTTATGGCAGATTGAAAAGGTACAGATATAACGCCAGGAAAGCAGCAATGCTAGCCTAGATTTTTTAACTTTTTTATTTTACTCTGCACCTTATTGCCAAGAAGCTGGTGTTTATAAATCCAAATTTATTCAGTCACGAGTAAGCCATTCAGTGGTTAGCCAATTAGGCAACTAGTCACTTGAAGTTTTTTTGGTGGACTTGTAGTTGAACTGACTAATATATATAATTTGCTATATAATTTGCACTAATTCGAATAAGATTAACTTGCCTTAGCGTTACATTAATTTGTGAAGCCATCACTATGCTATCACTAATAAAGCACTGCAATCAATAGCGCCACTAACACTAAACGTCATCACATGTACAACTAAACTGTATTCAACCAATCTCGCAACCTCAAATTACACTGCTTCAGTGTGAGCAAGTTCATTAGAAAATAAAAAAATAAAAAAGTGTGTTTTAGACACTAACTGCACAAACTGATTTGCGAGGTTTACTACAGTTTCTTCAGTGAGATCAGGCGAGAGGAGTTGCTTTCTAATTTTCTCATTTGTAAGACCATCGAGAGTTCCGACTCTGCTTGAAACATTCACAACCCTAAAAAGGAAAGCTTTCAAAATCGCTCAAGACAAATAGGCAAGTAATATAATTTCTCAGAATCAAGATATTGTGTTATTCTTAAAATAAGCACAGAAAAACAGATTTCATTAACATTAGTTTTAACACAAATTTGTCTGTTTTATTTGTACCAAACTAAATGAAAAAATTAATATAGGTAAAATACAACAGGAAAAAACGGCACGGTAAAAATGGCACAAGAAAAATGGCACAAATGGGAAGTAGGTAAGTATGGCACTAAGTAGTTACACTTCATTTTTTCTGTGTAATTTTTAGCTGTGTCGTTTCTACCATGCACCGAAAAACTGGTTGTTCAGAATGAAAATCAAGGCTTGCCAAGACTAATACTGATACCGTAAAATTTTTTAAGAAATCTCGAGAAACACGAAGAACTGAAATTAAGAATTTAAACAATAAAAGTGAAATCTTACAACGGCGCGTAGATATGGGTTTGGGAGTTTTGAGATCCTATATGAAACGTAAATTGTGAGTTGATTGTCTGATTTAAATGTGTTAACAAATGCAGACATCCACACCACAATAAAAATTAAAGGCATAAGGTTTCAGTCATACTCGGTCATTGTTTTATATGTTATTATCGCAGTGCAGTCTATAAAATTTCATTCAAATCTCGTTTATGGCTACAAAATCTGTATTTCACAGCGATCCAGGAAGGCTGAAACGTTATCAATGAAATATCTTCAACTTGAATAGATTTAAGCTACACGCGTAACTATGCTGTTTGCAGGTGTCTAAACAAGGCTTAACTAGTGAATAAACACGGCAAAATAAATATGTGCAAGATCTGCACCTTTAAATAATTTTTATTAAGGGTACGAAACTAATGAAAGAGTGCTGAAGATATTGGTATTACGTGCAATGAATAAGGTTTGAAAGACCTGCTAAGTTTCAGAAAATATCTGTATAACGACAGACATTAAGACAAAATAACGTTGATAGTAATAATTTGTTGTCATTTGATTAAGTTGTCATCTGTATGAAAACACCACATACCTTGCATGAGGCTGAAGTAACGGAAAAAGTGCTTTGCACACATTTATAGTCCCAAATGAGTTAATATTTAATGTAACTTCTGCTTGCTCAGACATGGTGGCAGTCGTATTTTCCTGAAATTATCAAAAAGAGGTAAAACTAAACCAGCACATTTAACTATTGCAATTTTCTGGTTTGTAAAGATTCTGAGTAAGTCAACGTTTTTTTATTGAACAATAAAGTGATCATTTATCTAACCAACACGCTACTGCTAATAAATCATTCATAAGTTAAAAGAATCTGAGACAGTAAAGCTTAAAATTTAACAGCAACTATTATATTTACTTGTCTATCTATACATTTCTTTTTATTTATTTTTTGGTCTTTGTTATTTTATAATAATTTAAGTACAAAATCTCACACCTTATATGCAAACCCGGCATTGTTTACCAATATATCTAAACCACCATATTTCTCTAATAAAAACTTCTTCAGTCGTTCAATGCTCTCTTTGTCTTCAACATCAAGTTGATGAAACTTTGCTTTCAATCCTTCCTTGATTAGTTCTTCTACTGCACTTTTGCCACGTGACTCGTCTCTTGCTGTGATAAAAGCAACATTTAGAGAGTAAAGTGTGAAAACTTCAGGCCCTTTTAAAAGACACTATGAAAATAACATACTGCAAATGGATACTGCAAGAACGCATTATTTAATTTAGAACTGAAATTAGATGTGAGAAAGACTTTAAATGTGGGCAACGCACGCCTAATCACAAGAGTTGGCAAACCTCCTAATCCCATTAGATTAATCAGCAAATTCAGTTTAGAAAACAAACTCTAAAATATGTAAATAACTATTTTACCTGTTAAGAACACATCTCCCTCAAACTTTTTGCAAAGACCTCGAACAATCGCGTAACCTATTCCTTTGTTTGCACCAGTTACCTGTAAACAAGAACACATAAATAATCGTTAAACAACATTCCTTCAACTTTTTCAGATTAAAAGAACGAGTTGTTATGGAGCTTCACACAATTTTACAAATTGCATTAAATGTTTGTACTTCCTGCATATCGAAGACAGACAATCATTTTAAAAATGCCAGCACAGTTCGACGAACATAGTTTAATTCATTGGATTGAAAAACACAGTTATTATCAACTTACCACGGCTACTCTCATGTTCGATTAGTAATTGTCACTTAAATTGTAGAGTAGGTGATTGTAAAAACCCGTCCAGAACTGGAAGATTAATTAATTGAAAAAAACAGTGCTGTTGGTACAAATCTAGCCAAACTCAACGTTACATTAAGCATAACTAAAACCTTGACCTAGTGAGTCGTGAATTCTCTATACCCCGAATGGCTGAACATGAAACTTGGTGTCTATATAATAATCAAGCAAAAAACAGCTGAATCATTGTTGATTCTAGTAGAGCCCAGGGGTTATTTTATGCAGCAAGAAAGTCACAGTTCAGTGTTCACTAGTCACCCGACGCCTAAACTTTTTGGCAAAAGAAAGTTTATATTTGCACAGACACACCTCGTTATAATACCAAACTCGCTATATTGTGAATTTTTTCTGGAGTTCTAAAGGAGGCGGTATGAAAAGGCTGACTGTAGTTTGTTAAGAATTTCCTGTATTTCTTCTGATTTCACACACATCTAAATTAATTTTCAATTGCTTACATAAAATAAATTTAAATTGACAAATGTAGAGCTACAACATTCTTACTATAGAGTACTCACAATGGCAACGTTATTTGCAGTTGCCGTGCATTATGAGTGCAGTACTAATCTTATCTATGTAAAATATTAAATAAATTAACATTAAAACTACATTCACCGCAAGTTATCGGTTGGACGTGCAACTAAACAACACGGTTGGGGTATTAGGGTGGCGTTGGGGTTGGGATTGGGGATAGGATTATTATTATTGTTATAATTCTGTAGTAGTTTCCTCTATTTGGAGGAACAGTTAAGTTACATTCATTATTTACATACAGACAAATACATCATTTGAGACAATATTACGTCATCCATTGTACTCTGCCTATAATCTTATAACTTTAATTCAGCAAAAAGCTGCCTTCTGGCTCTGCGTTAGATAAGCAAAAAGTAGGCATGATGTTACGGGCTTTGCGTTATACATGAGGACTAGGTAGGATGTTCGCGTATTATTGATTACACGTGGTTTTTTACGCAAAATCTTTTGCGGGGCCTTTGCTAGTCGCATATATTAACTCTGCTGGTATATATATATATATATATATATAAGATTCGAGGCTACAGATTCGATGACGGCACTATTTGCGACGATCTATACATCAAACGAAAGGTCTCGATCGAGTGGCGTGCCATTGGGGGTTTATTTTTCGAATCGGGCCAACCGGGACGAACGGCGGCTAAAAAACCGCCAAAAATGGCCATTTTCGGTCGTTTTTTGCAAAAGTTATACGTCTCAGATCTGAAGAACGGGAACGGGCCGAGGGCGGTGCTGGCTATGGATAGATAGCCCGTTCAGCGGTGGGTGTCATAGGCATATTTAGAATTTACGAGAGGGCCACGGCGTCCCGCAACGGGCGTTTTCCCGGACCCAACTCGCGAGTTTTTGGAAATTTCGACCAAAGAGCATGCGGAAAAAACGTTCTAACCACATTTGGTGGGACTCTCGAAAGGAGATATATAGCTCTTTAGAAAGAGGAAGAACAGGGCTACACGATGATGTGGGCTATATGTTAGGACACGTCCACCAAAAGGAGTATCGACGAGTTAATTAGATGTTCTATTTTCGGCAATTTTCGCTAGGAAAACTGCTGACGCAAAGCCATTGTTCAGACGTCATCCATTATACTCTGCCTGTAACTTTAATTCAGTAAAAGCTGCTGCTGGTTGCTTTGCGTTATAAATAAGTACTATGTAGGACGTCCGCGCATTGTTGATTATAAGTGGATTTTTACGCAAATTTTTTTGCGGGGTTTAAAACCTTATAGCTTTAATTCAGTAAAAGCTACTGCTGCTGGCTTTGTGTTAGGTAAGTAAACAAACACTAGGTAGAACGTTCGCATATTTTTGATTATAAGTGTACTTATACTCAAAATTTTTTGCGGGGCCTTTGCTAGTCGTATATATTAATTCTACTGGTATGTACTTAATATATTTCTATATTTCTATATATATAGATAAGATTCGAGGCTACAACTCCGATGGTGGCACCATTTGCGGTGATCTATACATCAAACGTAAGGTCTCCATCTAGTGTCGTCTCATTGGGGGTTTATTTTTCGAATCGGAACAACCGGGACGAACGGGGGGCGAAAAACCTCCAAAAATGGCCATTCTTCGGCCGTTTTTTGCAAAAGTCATACGCCTGAGATCTGGAGAATTGGAAAGGGGCCATGGGTGGTGCTGGCCGTGGATAGATAGCCCGTTCAGCGGTGGGTGTCATAGATGTATTTAGAATTAGCGAGAGGGTCACGGTGTCACGTAACGGGCGTTTTCCCGGACCCACTTCGCGATTTTTTCGAAATTTTGACCAAACAGCATGCAGAAAAAACATCCTAGCGACGCCTGGTGGGACTCTCGGAAGGAGATATATAGCTTTTTAGAAAGAGGAAGAACAGGGCTACACGATGATGTGGGCTATGTGTTAGGACACGTCCACTGAGAGGAGTACCGACGAGTTAATTAGATGTTCTATTTGGCTACCTTTCAGTCTAAAAGTTCATTCATTCCACAATGCCACAGAGGTTTGTGCGACGTACCACTTTTTTATTATAGGTAAGTCTAATTGTTTGGAGGATATAACAGATTATATTTTCCAACATGCCAAGGACATGTCTATAACATTGATAAACGATAACAATGAGGCATCATGGGAACTCTTCATCTCGAAAAAGGAAAAAATTAACACCTTTGTGGTCGTTGGAAACTCACTGAAGTCCTCCGGTCTTGTGGAATTGGTAAGTTTTTCTTTTTAAAAAACTTGTAGTTTTGTAAATTGCTAAAGCTGTGCAATGTTGCAGGAATTCATAATAATATTAATGTACAATGTGTTTATTTATAAAATGGTCTTTCAATATTTTTTTCAAAGTTGCTGTAAAAGTAAAAATATTTAGATAACGTACTAAAAAATTATAATGCAATTAGACCTATCTATAAATCATGAACAATTTACAACTGATACACTGATCCATTAAAATACTTCTTAAAATGATGAGTTTTTAGTTCCCTGTTAAAAGAATTTAAATAATGGTAAGTTCTAATTTCAATTGGTAGCTTTTTTTAACACTTTGGAACAAGTTTGAAAATCTTAAATCAGCAAATTTTCGTTTTATTAAAAGGTACAGCAAGATCATATTGCAAGATCAAAACTTTTAATTCAGTCTCATTACGTTTAAACCAAAAATGCTTTTTAAACTTCCTTCAGGAAGGGCAGACTCACATTCAACAGGAAATATGGAGGAAATTTATGGAAAATCCTAACAGACATTTCGAACATGATTCAGAAGCTTTTCGCAAAGTTAAAGAAAACAATTATGCGTGGATAGGAAGCTATGAGAGATTGCGAGCAGAAATGGTTCAAGACTTTCACACAACTGGAAAATGCTCTGTATATATTGCCGAGGATAACTTCTTTGTTCAACAGTTTGCTTTTCCTGTGCAAAAGAATAGTCCGTATTTGGAGCTTTTTAATAATGGGTATGTCTATTACGATCTCATGGTATTTGATTTTTTAAAGAATTAGAACATTTTGTATAATTAATATTTTCAGGTGTTGATCAATCAGAAATCTGGAAGACATTTTGCTAACTTCATGTAACACAATATTTTTATGTTTCAACTGTAAGAGACCTACTGTTTTGGATATAAGCACGTGGTGCCTCCTTGTGTTTGTTTTCTGCAAATTTAGGCTGTTGATAGACAGGTGAGCTAGGACAGGAAATAGGCCATTGGCCTCATTTTTGCAGACAGGATAGGAAAGAAGTCATTCTTGTTCAGTATGTCGTGTCATTTTATAACAAAATTTTGTCAGTCGAGTTCACTTTAGCAAGTTAGTAAGAAGCGGCAAAGATGTAAGTTTGATTTCTTCATATTTCATAATATTATTATACATTTTCATTATAGCAGTTAATTATCTTTTTGACATTGGATTAGCAGAAAATGTTTTTATTTGCTTCAGATAAACGAAGTCGAGTCGCTCATAATATGTCAGTCAGTTAGTCAGTCAGTCAAATATGTCATGATGGGATAGTGATTTTGGGATGAGACGATGATTGCTCATTTTGGACAATAAAAAATTATAAATTACATCTAAAAGACTGTTGGACTTGTATTTAGCGCATGTAGCGCACATCTACCTACAGTTTACAGTGTTTACATCTATCGATAATCTGCAAATTTATTTTTTCTCTATTCATTTCAGAATTCATAAAATGATTGTATCTGGTTTCATGAATAAATGGATATTAGAAGCAAAACCGAGAATAAAATGTGACAAAGAAGCCAGCAGCGTTTACAGACCATTTAGAATGGCAGACATTGTGGGAGTCTTTGTTCTTTATATTTCTGTAATTTCGTTTATTGTATTTTACATTGAATACATACATTCATCTGCATTTGATCTATGTAAGTCTGCATATAATCACTTGAAATTCAATTAATTTTCATAGGATTTGAATTAAAGTTTAATAAACAATGTAGAAAATGAAAACACGGAAGCTTTGTGAGCAACAATGCGTATTTGTGGATATCTTGGAGTCTGTCAGGGATTTTTGTTTGTTAAATTTAATATAGCGTTTTACAGTTACAAGTGGCGACATCTGGCTTCAATATTTGCATCCTAGTCAATTTCCGATCATTCAAGTTTCAATGTGTTCAAGTGATGACGTGTTTCTGTGTAACTCGCGATTTAATGTCAACGATGTATGTAAATTTTATTTAGTTATTTACTGTAAGTCTCATTTATTTCACGTAATCGTAATTTTTTGGTAAGAAATGAATTAGTTTATTAAAGGAATTTATATATCTTCTTTCAGATAAAATATATAATTTTGGGTAATGGCGTCTCCGTGTCAGATATGAAGTAAATGACTAAGGGGCACGTGACGTGAACATGGTATACAAACAATAAACTGTTATGCTAAGCAAAAAATGATGACTTTGTTTGTCACCGTAAAGCCCAAACAGAGTCTGTCCAACAATCAAGATCTTTACAGGTGTTTGGTTGCAGCTTGGCACTATGCAGAACTCAACTCCATGGTCCACTAATGGTTTTTAAGGCAAGATCAGATACTAGTTTATTATCAAGACAGTATTTTAAGGTGACACTCAATCGACAGAGATGTCACAGTCAGACTCGGATTTTTACCGTTTTATAATAACTGGTGAACTATTTTCTACTATGTACTTATGAAACAATAGTCACAAGTTCATCCTTGAACCATCAAGGCCTCCGTGGACCGTATGACTAGAGCCCAAACGTATTTGACCTATTGAGACGAAACAACAATGCTTAATTTAATCATAAGCTTTATTGCCACGAAGTAACTGCTCCTTGTTGCCAATAACGGAATTACACGTCTCCGAGTGATGCACTGTATTTGTACACACAATCGCTATAATCTTACATCACAAATGATTACGGGTGAGCATCGAATGTTCGAGTTCGAACGTATGAATCGAATTCGAACGATTGAATTCGATTCGTACGAGGTTTTTTAGTTCGAACTCGATTCGAATCCAAAACTATAGATTCGAATAATCCAGCACTTCAATCTCATATGTTCTTTATCACTAAAACGACTGAAACATCATGCAATTAACATAATTCAGCTGTGATTTCTGCACACAACTTTAAACAAACTACTAGTCGTTTTATTGCAGAACAAAATCTAGAGATATGAATTATCTTTGTAAGACTAATTTTTACTGGTGGTTCGAAAATCTTGCAATCTCAATTCGAATTCGGTTCGAATTCGAAACACTGAAGTTCCATTCGATTCGAAAGTCACAAATTCGGTTCGATTCGAATTCGCTTTCTGGTAGAGAATCCTCACCCCTACAAATGATTAGATTAATATTAAAATGATAATAAGACTGATATCAAGTGCTAGTATGTATACTATGTAAATATTTGTATATGCGTACAATTTTAAATAAATAATTATAATAATAATAATAATAAGTGCTAGTAAGATTGATATCAAGCGATAGATTCATTGCACTTGTTCTGCTCTGTGCAATTTCTGCCTCCAAAGTGAGGTCATGTGACTTAACGCGCTGAAATGAGTACAATCTAACCGAAAACAATTATCACATCATCGGCAATTTCGGAACTTCTGCACGAATCCACAATTAACTATCCCAGTTACTTAAACGGGGAAATTTAAACCAAAGATCTGCAATGAAATCGGCCTCGCTCACTATAACATGGATGTATATACTTTCTCCCTAAATGAATGAAATAATTGGGAATTGCACAGAGTGAGATTATCAGGCGGTCACCCAACCACATTAGTTACCACGCTTGACATTGCTCAACTTCGGTAGCCATGTTGCTCGCTCTAAAGTGAGCAAATAAAATACTACTCTCTTCGTTTTATTCACTGGACACACCGCCAAGTTTCACCTATATTGAAACAAAAGTGTGAAAAGTATATTTTTGGTTAGTCACAACAATTATAGATCAATAATAACAATAACTAGCAAAGGCCCCGCAAAAAAAATTTTGCTTATAAATCCACTCATAATCAAATATGCGCAAACATTCTACCTAGTGTTTGTCTGTTTATCTAACGCAAAGCCAGAAGCTTTCACTGAATTAAAGTTACAGGCAGAGTATAATGGATGACGTCAGAAGTAAGTAAGTAAGTAAGTAAGTAAGTAAGTAAGTAAGTAAGTAAGTAAGTAAGTAAGTAAGTAAGTAAGTAAGTAAGTAAGTAAGTAAGTAAGTAAGTAAGTAAGTAAGTAAGTAAGTAAGTAAGTAAGTAAGTAAGTAAGTAAGTAAGTAAGTAAGTAAGTAAGTAAGTAAGTAAGTAAGTAAGTAAGTAAGTAAGTAAGTTGTTCAATGAGGCAATATGGCAAATGAAATCCCTGTCTGGAATGAGTATTAAATCTTACTGCTACCTATCCATTTCCTTGCTAAGTTCTGCTTAACTTTAGTTACTAAGCAAACACAGTAACACACTGGCAGCTTATAAATATTCTCCTAAAGAGCCCAGTCTCAAAAGTGGAGTCAAGCTCATAAAAAACAAGAGTTAAAGGTTGGAAATTTGAATTATAAATGTAAAAGTAAACGCGCATTTCTATTAGACATGAAATAGACAGATGATGCCAACTGCCATTAATGAACAGTTTGCATTTTTCTATCAGTGTTGACACAAATGAATGTGCAAACGTGTGAAGTTTCAATAAATTCTATGCAATCAGTGACAATGCATTTCACATCATGTTTCACGCTGTTGCTTGCAGCTTTGATTAGTGGATTAGCAGCATCAGAAAAAAGTAAGTTTCATTCAGCTATATGCAGGTATTGTAGTTTCTTCCTATAGTTATATTATATTCTGGTTGCATTACAGTGCAACCTTATGTGTCATTTTAATCACTGATCAAAATACATTTATAAAGCTTTGGACAAATAGAAATACAACAGCCCACGTTACACCTTAATACCACCTACATAAAATCTTAAAACTTCAAAGCAGGTATAAGTTAGAGGAGGCCAAATTTTTATATAGATTTAAACATAATATGCTTCCTGAGATTTTGCAGAATTACTACAAATCCGTAGCCCAAATGCACGAGTATCGCACACGATTTGCCACTAACCAAACTTGTTTGTACAAACACATTATGCGTGTTGAAATATTATACGTGTTGAAACAAATAATACCACTTATAGCAGCAGTTATGCATGGACTTCAACAAATGATAACATGTTCAAAATATTTAAGTAGCATATTATATATAAATAATATATAAGTTCAAAATATATATCAGTTTGATTCAAATATATATATATATATATATATATATATATATATATATATATATAAAAGGTCAAAAAATGTATAGTAGCACACATTAAAATAAGTACATCATTGATCAATTTAACATCATTGATTGATTAAAACATAATGTGATTATGATTACACGTTCAAAAATTCTACACAAGTGCTTTTTTGAGATGCAATTAAAATGTAACATTGGTCTCTTTGTCCAGCTTATTACGCACACTCAACGTTCATGATAACATTTATATGCACAATATTCATTTTAACATTAATTCAAACATTTAGGAGAAGTCAGATTATCACAGTTAAACAGAATAGTCGATTGCAGCTGGCGCTTGGACAACTCCAAGCAAACCAATATTAGGTAGAATGACTCATATACTGTCACACTTTATCTAAATTACACAACCAAGCTACTAAGTTGAAACGCTCATATCATAACAGCAGGGTAAACGCTAGGCGTTGTTTACTCTGCCAGTTTTATCTACAAAATATGACATCAAGATGTAGTAAATTCGCATAGGTTGACTGCTAGCATGTTGCCAAGAGTAAACTAAAAGTTGATAGCGCATTAAATCAGTGTGATAGCACAGTCATAAGACCGCTAGATATCAGCTTGTTTAAGTTCACGAAACGGTATTGCAACTATAATAACCATAACAAATTTATAGTATGAAATGGCTTATATGTTGTACCCACTTAATATAATGTCTAACATGTAAATGTGGTTGAAATATCAAATCACCAAAGTAACAAAACTCTCAGAGCTGTGAGCTGTTATTATTCTCCTCCATACAGGCCTATATGTGTAACATCGAATCAACGACATTGCAAATACCAGCCAGTTCACTTTCCCTAAAACCTAGCGCTAGACTACAGCTTAACATAACAGACTACAAATTTCAGGCTTATCATAATGAAATGCTGATCTAGCTGTATTAGCGTATAATGAACAATAAATTGCGAACTATGGAAATCCCAACATTGTCCTTTACCGAGTTTAACGTTTTAACTGGAGGAGGCAAACATATAAAATGCACAAATATCCGGAAGGTGTCGGTTGTCGAAAAAAAGAGTTTAATGTATAGCCGATAATGTGTAACGGAGCAAAGTGAAAAAAATAGCCCTACACAGGGGTTACAGGGCCTATATTACAGCTTCTACTGCATGTATTGCAAAAAACTACAATGTAAATGATTATATAATAATATATATAATATAATTTATTTATTCCAAAAGCCAAGTACAATTTAACAATATCTTACACAAAAATTCACAATTTGAAAATAACATAAAAATAATAGATGAAATATAGCCAAACGATTGATTAATTCAGCGCAGTCAATTATCGGCTCAGATCAGAAGATGAACTTGTAAGGTCTGAGCCGAATAGGCAAAATGGAATAACAAAGTTTCAAGATAAAAGGAAGGAAAGCCTGTAAGGTAATAAGTGTAATGATATGATGAGAAACAATGGCGAATGACAAGATGTAGGGATTAGATTTGCATTAAAATTTTAATAATATTAACAAGCCATAGCAACCAAACGGAGCAATGTGCAAAAGAGGCGGCACACTCAAATGTGCCAAAACGAATTTACTTCTTCTTACTTAAGCGTTAAGCTGATTGCGACAATACAGTTTTGCAAAGTTGTTGATATAGCATATGTATACAATTACTTCTTACTGCTTGCGAAATCTGTTTCATTTCTTTTTTTTTCAAATTTTCAAATTCAAATTCAAATTTTATTCTCAATTTGCAAAAGTACAATACATTTTACACACATAAATACACTTCATATATAATATATAAAATACAACTGTATTTACCACAGTTACTTATATATAGACCATAATGTGCAAATTTCATTACAGAATAATTTTTTGGTGTATACAGTTTGAGCCTAAAATTGTGTTACTCTTGAAATACTTTTGAAATATTTCTTTTCTGACGGTTTTTTTAAAAGTTAAAAGGGAGTGACTACATTTCGAATTGCGGCTTAGTCTGTTCCATAGGACTGGTCCCATATAGCTAATGAAGTGTTTCGCCATATTTGTTCTACAACGTCTTGGTATATATTCATTATGTCTGGTATTGTATTTTTTTACATTTATCTTGACTGGATTTTCAAAAAAAGTTGGAAATAAGTTGTTGTTTGTTCTATACATGTATATACATCCATTAAAATTAATAACATCATCCAGAAGTAATATTTGACATTGCTTAAAATGTGTAGTAGTAATTGTGCTCCTTTTGTCTAGTTTGAAGATGACACGTAAAAATTTTTGTTGTAAAACTCTTAAGTATTCTAAATTTGTAGTATAAGTAAAGCCCCATAATGTTGTGCAGTAATTTAAATATGATAATATTAAACTGTTGTATAATGTTAGAAGATGTTCGGTGTTCAGAAAGTTTTTAATATATGAAATGATACCTATATTTTTTGATATTTTTAATCTGATCATGAATATATGTGGTCGCCAGTCTAGATGCTCATTCAGTATTAATCCCAGAAATTTCAGTTCTTTTACACGTGTAATTCTTTTATGGTCTATTATTAAATCGTGGTTCGCCTGGATTGGTTTATTTCGGGATCTAAACAGAATGTATTTTGTTTTTGATGAATTTAGTGAAAGTTTATTTGTTTTGAACCATATAGCTAGATCATGTAGAACTGTATTTATGTAGTCAATATTGGTTTCTATTTTATGAAAGCTAAAAAAAATGCTTGTATCATCAGCAAACTGAAATAAATTGTGATTTTTAACACAAAATTTGATGTCATTAATATAAATTTAAAAAAGTAGTGGCCCGAGGACTGATCCTTGGGGCACGCCACATTTGATTGGTGTTACATCTGAAAAAGCGTTATTATATTTTACTGTCTGAGTGCGCCCTGTTAAATAATTCTTTAGCCACATATGAGGCAAACCTCTGATACCGTAATAGTACAACTTATTTAGCAGAATGTCATGGTTTACTGTATCAAATGCTTTTGATAGGTCGCAAAATACTCCGTAGGATGTGCCATTGTTTTCAACAGTATTAATGATATTTTCTATAATTTTTGTTAAGGCTATTTCAGTGGAGCTACCTTTTCTGAAACCAAATTGTTTATTACTCAGAATTCTTTTTTTTTTATTAAATAATGAGATAACTGATTGTAAAAAACTTTTTCTAATATTTTTGATATAAAAGGCAATAAGGACACTGGTCTATAATTGTTCAGAGACATGGGATCATCTGATTTAAACAAAGGAACAATAATTGATTCTTTCAATTTCGTTGGTATTTCACCTGTAAGAAAAGATAAATTAATTAAATATTGCAAAGGTTTACAGATGTAGTCAATGGTGTCTATTACGACTTTAGGTAGCATTTTGTCCTTACCAGGACCTTTATTCCGATTAAACGATTTACAAGTATTTATTATATCATTTTCTGTTACTGCACTAATAAAAAAGCTTTGTCGGCAGGTACCTTTAAGATATGTACATGGATTTACGTTTGTGTTTTCAATTTGTTCTGATAATATTGGTCCAATATTGGCAAAGTAATCGTTAAAAGCATTTGCCACCTCTACATTATTTTTAATTAATTTATTGTTTATGAACAACGTAATGGGTCGATTTTGCCTTTCTTTATGCATAATTTCTTTCATTGTATCCCATGTCTTTTTTATGTTATCTTTAACTGTCATCAATCTATCCCTATAATACTGACATTTTGATGCTTTTATAACTGTATTAAGTTCATTTCTATATCGTTTGTATTCTACTTCAGATATGTCATTATTTGTCTTGTTCACCAGAGAACGATACATTTTATTTTTCCGCTTAACACTTACTAAAATTGCTGTAGTAATCCAAGGTTTTTTTGCTGCTTGATGATTGTTATTGCTTTTCTGTAGTTTAATATGTTTGTTATAGATATCAGAAAGCTTAGTATGAAATAAATTGTATGCGTCTTCGGTATTAGTTGCAGAATATAAATCTGACCAGTCACATTGATTTAAATCTTGGATAATTTTGTTTTTTATATGAACATTATAAATATGTTTGCGCACGTATTCCTTACTGTATGTTTCAATTTTGAGATCAATAATTAAAAAAATTGGGAGGTGATCTGTTATATCTGTTAGAAAAATACCTGATTTATACTTATAATCTAGTGCATTCGTAAATATATTATCAATTAGTGTTGCTGAATAAGGCGTAATTCTTGTTGGTCTTGTAACAGTAGGAAACAGATAATTGGTCAGCATTGTGTCTAAAAAGTGTCCGGTTTCGTTGTGAGAAGCATGGTTTATTAAATTTATATTATAGTCTCCTAGTAAGAAAATATGTTTGTTTTGTCGATTAACAATTGCCATAGTGTTCTGTATTTTGTCTGTAATATTTCTATTCAACGTAGATGTAATCTAGGTGTTCCACAAGGGTCAGTCACATCACCAATTTTGTTTATATTTTTCATTGTTGATATGTTTCATATCGGCAGACAGCAGTCAGTGAAAAAATATAAGTATGACTGGTCCTTGCATGTGCCAGTCATAAACCCTTTAATCCTGTGTTTAATTGAACAAAGTTATGTAATATCATACACAACTGGTGACAGAAATGGTGTTTAAAAATAAATTCGTTACCTGGTAAAACAGAAGAATTGTTAGTTAGAGCACGGAATGAAAGTAATAAGCGGGAATAAGTTAAAAATTGATCATAATGAAATACTATTTGTTGAAGGCAAAACATTAGGCCTTATTATTGATCGGAAATTTACTTTCTCAAAACGTGTTGTTAATGTACATAAAAAGTTTGATCAGATCCCTGAAATTAAAATAAATTTTTTTTAGTAAATGCAGAGATATGATGATTACTGCGACTGCAATTTTTTTTATAAAACTGCCACTTTGCCGATTACACTGTATGGTGTTATTGCATGGTTAGGTAAAACAACTTTCCTTGTCTCATGATATACTTTATGATGCAATGGTAAATGAAAAGAAGCACTCTTTTGTACATACGTTATTTATTTTCTGGATAAAGATTTAGTATCACAAAAAAAATAAAATCAGTGCTTATTCAAATATATTTGACTCAACATGCATGCTATACCATGACTACACCCATTTTAACAAAATAAAAGTATAGTAACCGTTTACAAATTACATATTATAATTACATATTACATTAAGTACATATTAAAAAATGAATCTGTGTCAAACATTTTTGCAAATTTAGAGGGCATTTGAAATTTGAAAGCTTCCAAATAAAGCCTATCTAAAAGAATAGTAGGCAAATGTAAATCTACAACTAGTTGCTGTAGTTTAGAGGCAGATGTATCATCAAAGCAAATTTTCTTTGCCAGTTCTCTAACACACAGTTGCTGTAAGTCACTAGTAACACAACCATACAGTTTTCCAACTAGATTTTGGATATCCGCACAGATTCTAAACTCTGGAAAGTACTCTAATTGTTCCTTAAGTTCATCTTCAATGCTTGAATCATCAAAGAGACCATTGTCTACTAGTGAAGATAAGTGATTATATTTCTCTTTGTATTTCTGAGTTTGATCACAATACGAGAGCTCTCCTTGCCTGATGAGGAAGAACATGAGAGGAGAAAATTCCATCCCTAATCCCAACCTTCTGCTTTGATAAAAAATTGCTCTAATTCCTGTCTTTGCACCATAGTGGATCAATTCTCTTGCTGTTGTAAAATCTCCACGAGACATGCTTAAATGCAGAGGACCACAATAGCTTTCAACACGCAATACAGGTAAATGAACATGGCAATGTGCATTGACGTCTGCACCCGCTTCACATAGTAACCGCAACAGCGTTGTCTCACATGGAGTTTTACCTACAAGAGCGTTTATAATAGTTTTACCTCTACAAGTTGCATTAACATTCGCCCCATAGCTGATGAAGAGCCGAATGAGTGTTTCTATTTGTTCTTTATATATTTGTTCTTGATGAATTTGTTGCCAGTCTGCTCCAATAATGGGAAATGAACCAACATGATACAATTCCCATTCTAGATATAAGGAAAGCAGCGTCTGGAATGGAGACTCATCGAGTGTGTCAAGTTTCAGGTTTAAGTTTGCTCCATGTTCAATTAAACACAGGATTAAAGGGTTTATGACTGGCACATGCAAGGACCAGTCATACTTATATTTTTTCACTGACTGCTGTCTGCCGATATGAAACATATCAACAATGAAAAATATAAACAAAATTGGTGATGTGACTGACCCTTGTGGAACACCTAGATTACATCTACGTTGAATAGAAATATTACAAAATACAGAACACTATGGCAATTGTTAATCGACAAAACAAACATATTTTCTTACTAGGAGACTATAATATAAATTTAATAAACCATGCTTCTCACAACGAAACCGGACACTTTTTAGACACAATGCTGACCAATTATCTGTTTCCTACTGTTACAAGACCAACAAGAATTACGCCTTATTCAGCAACACTAATTGATAATATATTTACGAATGCACTAGATTATAAGTATAAATCAGGTATTTTTCTAACAGATATAACAGATCACCTCCCAATTTTTTTAATTATTGATCTCAAAATTGAAACATACAGTAAGGAATACGTGCACAAACATATTTATAATGTTCATATAAAAAACAAAATTATCCAAGATTTAAATCAATGTGACTGGTCAGATTTATATTCTGCAACTAATACCGAAGACGCATACAATTTATTTCATACTAAGCTTTCTGATATCTATAACAAACATATTAAACTACAGAAAAGCAATAACAATCATCAAGCAGCAAAAAAACCTTGGATTACTACAGCAATTTTAGTAAGTGTTAAGCGGAAAAATAAAATGTATCGTTCTCTGGTGAACAAGACAAATAATGACATATCTGAAGTAGAATACAAACGATATAGAAATGAACTTAATACAGTTATAAAAGCATCAAAATGTCAGTATTATAGGGATAGATTGATGACAGTTAAAGATAACATAAAAAAGACATGGGATACAATGAAAGAAATTATGCATAAAGAAAGGCAAAATCGACCCATTACGTTGTTCATAAACAATAAATTAATTAAAAATAATGTAGAGGTGGCAAATGCTTTTAACGATTACTTTGCCAATATTGGACCAATATTATCAGAACAACTTGAAAACACAAACGTAAATCCATGTACATATCTTAAAGGTACCTACCGACAAAGCTTTTTTATTAGTGCAGTAACAGAAAATGATATAATAAATACTTGTAAATCGTTTAATCGGAATAAAGGTCCTGGTAAGGACAAAATGCTACCTAAAGTCGTAATAGACACCATTGACTACATCTGTAAACCTTTGCAATATTTAATTAATTTATCTTTTCTTACAGGTGAAATACCAACGAAATTGAAAGAATCAATTATTGTTCCTTTGTTTAAATCAGATGATCCCATGTCTCTGAACAATTATAGACCAGTGTCCTTATTGCCTTTTATATCAAAAATATTAGAAAAAGTTTTTTACAATCAGTTATCTCATTATTTAATAAAAAAAAAGAATTCTGAGTAATAAACAATTTGGTTTCAGAAAAGGTAGCTCCACTGAAATAGCCTTAACAAAAATTATAGAAAATATCATTAATACTGTTGAAAACAATGGCACATCCTACGGAGTATTTTGCGACCTATCAAAAGCATTTGATACAGTAAACCATGACATTCTGCTAAATAAGTTGTACTATTACGGTATCAGAGGTTTGCCTCATATGTGGCTAAAGAATTATTTAACAGGGCGCACTCAGACAGTAAAATACAATAACGCTTTTTCAGATGTAACACCAATCAAATGTGGCGTGCCCCAAGGATCAGTCCTCGGGCCACTACTTTTTTAAATTTATATTAATGACATCAAATTTTGTGTTAAAAATCACAATTTATTTCAGTTTGCTGATGATACAAGCATTTTTTTTAGCTTTCATAAAATAGAAACCAATATTGACTACATAAATACAGTTCTACATGATCTAGCTATATGGTTCAAAACAAATAAACTTTCACTAAATTCATCAAAAACAAAATACATTCTGTTTAGATCCCGAAATAAACCAATCCAGGCGAACCACGATTTAATAATAGACCATAAAAGAATTACACGTGTAAAAGAACTGAAATTTCTGGGATTAATACTGAATGAGCATCTAGACTGGCGACCACATATATTCATGATCAGATTAAAAATATCAAAAAATATAGGTATCATTTCATATATTAAAAACTTTCTGAACACCGAACATCTTCTAACATTATACAACAGTTTAATATTATCATATTTAAATTACTGCACAACATTATGGGGCTTTACTTATACTACAAATTTAGAATACTTAAGAGTTTTACAACAAAAATTTTTACGTGTCATCTTCAAACTAGACAAAAGGAGCACAATTACTACTACACATTTTAAGCAATGTCAAATATTACTTCTGGATGATGTTATTAATTTTAATGGATGTATATACATGTATAGAACAAACAACAACTTATTTCCAACTTTTTTTGAAAATCCAGTCAAGATAAATGTAAAAAAAATACAATACCAGACATAATGAATATATACCAAGACGTTGTAGAACAAATATGGCGAAACACTTCATTAGCTATATGGGACCAGTCCTATGGAACAGACTAAGCCGCAATTCGAAATGTAGTCACTCCCTTTTAACTTTTAAAAAAACCGTCAGAAAAGAAATATTTCAAAAGT